>QANT01000650.1:0-14047 GCA_003254885.1 Purshia tridentata
TTTGATCAAATAAATAGATGAATAAAATATCTCAATAAACACTTGAAATTGTGATAATTTAATCAACGGTCAAATAGTTTTCGATTAATCTAATTTTTTGCAAACATAATCTTTTAATAGAGACTAGTAAAGTAGACAATTCCAATTATCGAAATACAATGTAGAACGGGCCCATGAAGAATCTACATATAAGTTTAAATATGAAATTTCACACTAAAAAAAGACATATATAAATTATTTCAAAAAATTAATATATAAATTATTTCAAAAAATTCATATATAAATTATTTCAAAAAATTCATATATATATTATTTCAAAAAATTCATATATATATATTCGCGCTTCTGATCGATGAGGTCACAGTGGATTGTGGGCAGTACATAGCCAGAGGTTTTTGGTGCCGGTAGGAAGATTTTGGTTCAGAGTGATAGATCTAGCTAGTAATAGATGGTCCCAAATGGAAAAGTATATAGATCGGTCCAATAGCTTTAGATAGTGTGTCCCACAATCGTACGGTCACTTAAATATGGATCGTTGTATTGTATGTATAACTGTATATGGTCATCATAAAATCACATGCAAAAGAGGAAACGTCAAAAACTAATTCCCAAGTTGCGGTTCCTGATCGCAGATGAAAACCGGCAGATATAATTAAAAAATGGGAAATTTTATTCGGTAACTCTTTTTAATATAAAAATATTTTTCTTAATTCTTCTTTCTAAAAAATAATAAATATAATGAAGTGGCTGCAGCATTATCTAAAATAATTATAGTACTATTTACCAATTATTTATTGACCATCAATATTTCAAATCAATAACAACAAACTCAAAATCGAAATTTCAAATTCAAAACTACAAACCATGATCCTCATAACAAAACCAATATCCCAAGATTCTTTTGCATAAGGGACAACAAATAATAGCAAAATATATATATCATCACCGATCAATTTTATCTCTGTGAGTGTCTCACATGAAGAATCAAGAGAACTGATTGGTGAAAATATTTGTAGAGGAATCCCCATAAATGGTATTTTTCGTAGAAGTAGTATTCTTGATTATTTGGATGATCCTCGATCAATACAGAAGAAAGGGTTCAGATCTCTTCTCAAAAAACACATCCTTTTTAATTCACATCAAAGTATTACTTGGCTTGCGTATAATGCAGTTGGTTACATGATCGATCATATATGCATGGTACCCTCTGCATGCATCATGAATTGAGTACATATATATATGCAGTTTGTAATCTCACAAATTAAACGTACGACCTCTTGAATAGAAATGCAAATCAATAATATATTGAATAGGAGCTAGAGTCAGAGACCATTCCACATTAATTCTCTTGATGCATGCATGGACCAATTCAAGCATTTTTATGTTATGCATGAAACCAAAGTTAGTGAAAATACTTGAGTGCTAGCTTGCTTTTAGCATATCGGTCATTAATGCCATATGTATGTTTTTTTTTTTTTTTGACCAAGAATGCTATATGTATGTTTGCTTCCACAGTTCCACTTTATTCAATTAAAAAGATTGTATATATATTAATTATGTCAAATTTTGAAGGGAAGACTGACCGACGATCTCTGTTGTGTGTGTGTGAGAGAGAGAGAGAGTAACGATATTAACTACCCACCACAAGGCACAAGCATACATCATGAAGTAAAGGGATTTTTCTAGAATAAAAAAGGAACAAAATTAAAGAGAGAAAGACAAACAAAAAATTGTGAAATTTTGATTACAGCAGAGAGATCCAATATCAATAATAAAAAGCTTTATTAATAATAATTAAGAATAAATTAAGTAGCCACCCAAAAAGGCTCCCAGTTTAACAATCCTTTGTTCTCGCACTCACCACCTTCTTTGCACCTGCTTGGCCTTCCAAACTTTTCCATTCCCTCCCCAACATTCAAACTATTACCATCCAGCTCCTCATGAATCAAACACTCTTGACCTTCTCCTTCTACCAAGTCTTCTTTTTCTTCTTGTTGCTCTTCTTCTTCTTCCTCATTCCTGTCATTTTCATTATCCCCACTAGTACTGTTTTCTTCACAGTTTTCTAGGGTGGTTGTTTGTTCTGAGTCAAAATGAGGAGCAAAGTTTCTCAAAAAGCATAATCGAAGGCGGCCATTGCTCCTTTCAGCTTGGAAACAAGTCTGTGTCACTGGGGTCTTCACAGCCTTCATTATTAGCCTCCCATCTTCTCTGTGAGGCCTAACTTGGAGAGATTCTGAGCCTCTTATCGTTGTCAATGGAGGTGGAAAATTATAAGCATTAATCCCTTTCTTTCCTCCTAAAACTTGACGCTGTTTCTGTTGCTCCCTTGGCTGCACATTCATGATGCTCTTTGACTCTGCTACAGACTCTGAGAAAAAGTTGGTTTCTATGAAGATGGTGCCACTCTCATTGCCCAAATTTTCGGTGCACAATTCCAAGCTCTTCTCAGTGAGCTTAGTAGCTGATGGGTGCTTAACCTGAGGAGGGAAGTACATGTTTTGTTTGTCCTCAAGCTTAGTCGAAGGGCCTTGTGATGAGCTGTTGGTGATAGCTTGGAGGAAACTCCAGCCGCCCAAGTCAGAGTTTTTGGAGGTGGGTTTGTCATAATGGCATTTCTCTTCAGGCTTATTGGAGTCTGATGAAATACAAGATTTGATGCCTAATTCTAAGGGTGCTGGAGAGAAGTGATGATGAGCTATTGGTGCAGACAGTTTTAGCCTTAGTGTCCTTGGCTCTACCAGCTGAGACTCTAGGCATGACTGCAGACCTTGGCATACAATTGTCGCCATATACTGTGAAAATTGAATTTCCGAGAAAGAAAAGGAAATTCAGAAATGAAAGAAAAGGGTGAGCTTCTAATTGGGTATAATGAAAAGGGTGGTGGAGTTGTTGTTTTGTGGTGTGTGAGAAGCAAGGGAAGAACAGAGGACTCTGGACTTACAATTCGTAATTGGGAGAGTGAGAGAGGGAGTTTGAGAGAGGGAGTTTGAGAGAGAGAGAGAGAGAGAGAGGAGAGGGGATTGAGCATGAGGGATAAGAGAGGTGTGGGGTGTGAATTTGTAGTCCTCGAAAGTGGAAGGTGTAGCCACGTGGGCAGGGACCCTATTGCACCACTTGAATTAAACAATTTTTCATATGGTACACAACTCCACACCACAATTAGACAAGTTGAGGAAAATGTTTTTCTAAAAAAGGTGAAACCTTCCCTATTCAACTATTCAATAAAACTTCTATCCCAAAAAAAAAAAAGTTATTCAATAAAACGTGTATTTGTAGTTTTAGTGGTAAGAGAGTATTCAACCATATACTTAAAAGTTTGGAGTTCAAATCCCTCTTTCCACTTATTCAAACTATTAATTGATTATATTTTAGATTACATGTTAATATAAGTAAAACCACATAGATAAATTCATGCATCCTTATTAAAAAAAAAAAATTGGTCTAAGACTCAAGACATGATCAATAAATGTGTAGATATATCACTCTTAATTTTTATTTTTTTGAGTTAATTTGTGGAATTTGAATTTCAGTTGAAAAAAAAACAAAATTTCTCTCAAATTTCATGTGGACAGAAGTTTGGTATAATGAGAATATCTTATCTGGGCATGGATGTAGTTAAAGAGAGAGACAGATGGAATTTAACATTTTTCCTAAGGCCAATACTTGGGTCACACCTACGTGTGACCTGTAGGTCACTTAACTTTCCAAAAATACTTATTTGACAGATTAAGAATTAGATAACAGTTATATGATCAAATTAGTTTCAATTGAGTTAATTTTTACAGAAATAATCTTAATAAATGATCTAAAACATGAGCAAAATCTGCATACCAAATAAGTATTTTTAGGAAGTAGTGTGACCTGGAGCTTGCCTTTCTTGTAAATTAAAAAATACTTATTTGACAGATTAAGAATTAGATAACTATATGATCAAATAAGTTTCAATTAAGTTAATTTTTACAGAGATAATCTTAATAAATGATCTAAAACATGAGCAAAATCTGCATAGTGTGACCTGGAGCTTGCCTTTCTTGTAAATTACTATCTTTTGATTTTTCCTATTCCTTTCCAAATGAAAGCCAACAAAGAGTAAGGAAGAAAGGGATTCCCCCGAATATTTCTTGACAGCGATGGCATAACACTATCTAGTGAACAGTGTTTTATGTATGATCCATATGTCATACGATTCTTGTATTCAAAAAGAATAATTAAAGAGCAAAAATATTACATCAGCCCACACCCTTTGAAAATTCCATGAAGAGGAAGTCCTTGATTGCACATATTTATATTTTACACAAATTAAGTAAATTCTTGTTTAAATATGTACTTAGATAATATGATAATTACGTAGTATGAAATTGTGTGGTTGTATTGGGTTTCTCACATCAAACCCGCATTCAGCTTTCGCATAGGATCAAAATTCTTGATAATTAATATAATATTATCCGATTATGAATACAGTGTAAATTGTATATATAAATAGAGATAAAAAGAAAATTGTACAATACAGTCACCACATATATATATATATATAGACATTAACCATTCGAGGCTGCATGCAAGAATGATTATGTTTGGAGAGAAACTGGTATTTAAAGGAGACAGAATCCGATGGGCATATTTTCCAATGGGGATTTGAAATAAGGTGAGGGAGGTGAGTGAGTCCCACACAATATGCATGAGTCATGACCTGCAAAAGAAAAAAGAGTATTACTCTATCTTGTTCAAATTTAGTCATAATATTGCCTCATGAATCTTGCCTGCAAAGAATGTCAATTGTCAACAATCAACGTAACCATTAAATATCATCATTTCAATTCAAGATTTGCAGCCTCCCCCACCTCCACTCCCACAGAAAAGAAAACCCACTTATTAATTGATTTTTTTGTTTTCTATTTTCAATTCAATTCTTTTCCAATTTTGTTAAATTTAATTTAAGCCCATGCATGTGGTTTATTGCTGTTGGGTTCGTGTTAACATCATTATGTTCCTAGTCTGACTTTGCATCAAACCCATATATAACCCTACGAACAATACTTCCCTCAATTTGTTGTTAGAAGAGCTTCTTAACCTCCTCTCATAGATGCATATATATTCTTTTAGTCTTTTTATTCAATTATGAATTAAATTGTTATGAATTAAACTAAAAAGATCAAAAAATAACAGGAGGAAAGTATTGTTCTAATCCTACAGTATGTCTATTGCCACTGCACTAATTGTACGGACAAATTAGGCAAACATGTCAAAAGCTTGCCCAATTTGAAAAGGTAGTGATCCTCCACTAAGTCACCCTTTTTTTTGTCGGCTAGGTGCTTTGCTATTAACCCTCTCTCTCTCTCTCTCTCCCCCTCTCTAAAAGGATCAAATAAAAGAATCAAAGAAAACCAGCTCAAACTAATGAGCTAAAACTACCACTTATGCACAGTCATACACACCTTAAGCCATGTGGGGGAGACAAAAAATGACCTACCCTAAATGTTAAAGCATGCCTAGGTGCATTACCCTACAAATGTTGCTTTTATAGGACTGGTTGCTCCTACTGGAGGGTGGATTTAATTCCCAGAATAGAAAGGCAGAGTGGAAAGTTGCGCAATTCCTGGAAAAACAAATCAGCCGGCATCAATATATGAGCCCATGTATATCAGTCTATAATATAAGCCTGCTGACACTAGCTACTATAACATTTGCACGTTGCCTTCTATAATATAACTCATACTCACCTTTACGTCGAATATTAATTAGCAAATTTTTAAAAGAAGTTTAAGCTATTAGAGGATGAATCAATAATATATTATTATTAAATTAATATCATTTATCACGTCCAATCCTAAATAATAGACATATATTAGTAAATCGACATGGAAGATGAAAAATTCACATCTAGAAGGTCCTACAAATCTGACTCTAATACTATGTTATTGTGTCAAAAATCTTAAACTATTCGAAAATATCCCAACGTTATATATCAAACTAACAAAAAAAACAAAACAATTCCCAGTTGTATCGTCACCGACCATTTTTTGGCCAAGTGCTAGTAGTAAAATATTTAATTCTATAATATTTTTTGTTAGGACTTAGGAATAGAATCATATACTTGTTGAACTTTCCAAGAGGTCCAATATATGTGACGGTGCATGCTGAGAATTAAGTTGCTGACTTTCTTTTGGCTTATCAGATAATAGGAACTCTACCATTCAAAATAAAGTACTAAACAAATCACTAATGGGAGTGATTAAATATATAAAAGCATGTTTATGCAAGAAATCACTAGGTGTTATCTGTTTCACTATATTGTTCTTTTTTTCTTTTTTGCTTAGAAGATGTTCTATCACGTATGTCATTATTTAAGTTTCCATTTTCCATATTCATTTAAAATTTGCTGAGAAAATTTTGATTGGTTCAAAAGGAAAAATCTTGATCGAAAATAATTTTCCTTTTTCTGAAATTCTTACATATGAACCAAACGATGAGAAATAAAGGAATTTTTAAATTTTCCTTAATTTTCTTTTTTCTTTTCCAATATATATTAATTGGTAATGAGCAAAACATTGTAGGAGTACTTCATTCCTTTAAGAAAAAGAAAAACTATGTCATGTCTTCTTTCTCTCTTTATTTCCATGATATGATATGTAATGAAAGCAAATCATATCATAATTTGCAAGAAAATCTGCATATGAATCTATGATTAAGATACAGCCTAAAAGTGAGCATACGTAGATTCTCATTGTAAAAAAAAAATTATGTAAATTAATTATGATAGCAATGCATGCAATCCCTGTTGATTATCAATTAGTAAAATTTTGAAAGAAAAACTCATGGGATACTTTGGTCACCAAATTAGAGATATTCTGGGTCAACATTTGGAACCAGATGCACATGGTTATCTAAACAAAACAGGGTCGCATACTATGTATCATAGTATGATCCTCCATTAATTAATTCCTATTAAATATTCAAAAGAAAAATGACCACTGATATCACCCATTTGTTCAATCCGATCTCACTATATATATATATAGATGGTTTATATCATTGGATAACATTGAAAGTTGGCCAAACAATTCGATTCTTTTTTCTTTTCTTTTTTTCTTATGAAAAAAGCACTTTAAAAGAGGGACTATATGTGTATATATATGCGGTGATGCATACTCCCACAAAAAACCTGAAAAATAAGCTTAATTAGTAACCTTTTGGCAGCTCTAAATGATCATACTTTGATCTTGCCCTCTCGCCAAGAAAGAGCATCAAAATATGCATCAGAAACTGTGTTTTTTTCCCTAATCTATTTTTTTCAATTAACAAACCTCTGCCCAGACTCCACAGAGAGAGAGAATTCTAGAGAGAGAGAGAGAGAGAGAGAGAGAATTGCATCAGATTCCATCATAGATTTTCAGATGTTTATTGGAGAATCTTAAAAACAAAGTAAACGTCATGTCCCCTTGGCTTTAAGTGAAAGCCTAAAGTTAAGCCTTTGATTGTTTTACTAAAACCATTTCTTAATTAAGACTTTATTGAGAAAGACAAGAGAATCCAGTTCATGGCTTACACAAGCAAGTAAACAAATCAAAGCACTCACTCACTCACTCACACACACACACACACATACCCACCTTTTGACCCATGTTGTGATGTTAGTGCCACATCTTTCCTCTCTCATTGTTTATTAATTATTTAATTTTTTCAATCTATTAATTAATTAAATAACAATCGAACTTGTGATCGAGTAATTGAAAGCCTACGTAATCCATGCAAACATGTCATGCAAGCAATGGCCATTTTCATTAATTAATTGCAAAAGTTAATTAACAGTAAACCCAACAATATCGAGCCCACGAAAAATCTTTTTAGACGAGCGCAGTTTATATGTAATGCAAACATCACAGTTGAAAGTTAGATAGTGACTAAAACACATTGTAAGTTTTAAAAGTATTAGCATGCATGCATCAATATTAGCAGTACTGCTACTACCTTAAAGTAGTAATTATTAAATTAAATCACTAATTCATGAGATTTAAAGTATGGCTGGTCTTAAGGAGAGACAAGTGAGGTAACTGCCTCGAGTTCCTAAATTTTATAGACCCTATATATATTGGGTTAGGCCAAAGTAATGTATGAAAATTTACATTAATGTACATGAAGAATTAAATTAAGAATCCATTTTTATAATTTGAAGGTACTATATATGCAGCAGGTCACAGCTCAGCGAATAAGAACACGTTTAGTCAAATATAGAAAGTATAGAATGGAGTATTTTTGCATATCTAAACATGGAAATATGATTGTGTTTATTAATGTTCTGACTTAAACAACAGATGTACATAGCAATGCAATGTCAGGGGTGAGTAATTTCTGAAGAAAAAGGCACGAACTGTACTTTCTTTGCACTTCTTTTCCTTATAAACAGATACATGATGTGTAAGCCATTAAATTATGGACAATATTATTACAGCATTTTAAAAAACAAAAAGGTTCACATTCATTAAAATTACTTTCAATATTATCAAATGTTATGAAGTACTACTCTTCCACTGTTCCACAGCTACATTTGTCCTGAAATCCTGAAAGTTGTCAAATTAATTCATAATATATTTATAGATACATAGATTCATGTTATGCACTAAGGAGAGACAAAGAGTTGTCTCATGTTCTACCGAGAAAAAAAGAAGAAAGAGTTGTCTCATGAAATTTCTGATTAATTTAAGTAATTGTTATAAAGAACAATGAGTCACTTAACATGCCAAACACCATAGGCAGCACAGACAATCATATTTCACTTTCTGTTTGTTTATTTTGCTGATGCAATTTTCACTTCCATTTATAAAAAATAAAAATAAAACGAACAAATAAGCCAATGAAAGGAAAGCGAAATTCCCACCATACATTACACTTTACTTACTTTTAAGAAAATTGTGTGCATCCATAAAATATTTAACGTCACTTAGCAATAATATTATTCATCGAATAATATTTCTCTTTGCTTTATTAGACGCGAGGTTCAAAGTTAAAATCACATCTCGGATAAAAAAATAGAGTACTTTATTAATAAGCCACAATTTATTATATTTTTTAGTTATAAATCTAAATTTTAAATTTATTTATTTTAAAGCCACAACAAAATATAATACTTTATTAATAAGCCACAAAATAAATTTTTAAGCCCCCCAAAAAAAAATTTCAGCTATAAAAAAAAAATTAAGTGTAATTTTACGAAATTATAAAGTGTAACTCTTGACATATGACGTTAGAACAAAAAAATTAAACCAAAGTGTAACTCAACAAAACCCAAAATTAAATCTTAACTTAATAAGAATTATATTTTAGAAATGAAAGAATTACACTTTAAATCATAACAGTATGAATTATACTTTCCAAATGAGTTATACTTTTATTTTCTATATTATGTAACTCTTTCTCTTTTTCACGCTCAACATGACAGTATGAATTATGGTAGACTCCAGTTAGCTATAAATAAAAATACATTACACTAAAAAATAACTACAAAATAAACACCTAATTTTTTTTCAACATGAAAAATAACTATAATTACATGATTACTTAACAAAGCAAAAGAACTGTTGAGAATTGGTAACAACAAAAATTTAGAGGTTTGACTAAGGGTTGCATTAAGTAACAAATTATAAAATAATGGCTTAGAAATAAATAAACTAAATTTATGTATATAAACTAAATTTATATATAATCAATAAGCAATTATTATATTATATATGGCATGGTATCATGTTAGTTCATGATAAAAAATTGAAATAATAAGCACTAGTTTTTCTCTTAATTTACGATCATTTAGTCCACAACTTTTTGACACAGTCCTTTAATCTCTTCTTTAATATATGATTTTGGGCATAGCCATAGTTTACAGTTTATAGTCAGCACATCATGCACTGCCACATTTTTTCAATTTCCAATACGCAAATGTGAGGTTAATCGACTAACTACTTATCTCACCAACCGTTCATCACATAAAAATTATGGTAATAAAATAAATAATGACTTAAAATTAATAATAATAAAAATAGTGGTTTAAGACTGAATAAGAAGCTTATTTGAAGCTTAGCACTCATTTACTGTAAAAAATAATAATATTTCTCCTCAAATTGATATTCCTATATGCAAAGCATGAGAATATCTGAAGATTTCAATACATGCCAAATTGGTGTCGACTTATAATTTTGTAAAGGAATAACTCTTACACAGCCAAATGTCTTCAGTTAATTGAAGATATATTAAGTTACTTATTTTAAAGATATATTAAGTTATCGAAGTCAACTGTGTCGACTTCGTCTTGGTATCACTTGGGGGGAAAGAAAGTATGAAGTCGATCCACAATAGTTAAAAAAGGGAAAAACAAATTATTACTGTAAAACTATTAACCTTTTGATTCATATCAAGATTCACCTTTACATGAGATTCTAGAAGTGTCAAAATCTAAGAAAATTACAGAGGTATTATCCTTTGTTCGCCCTGTTCTAGCCTCACTCAACAATATATTAGCAATCTTCTCTGCCAAATTCTCCCCATCCATGGAGTATCTCTCACTCGTCTGTACAACTCCAAGTTCACGAAGGAAAAAGAAAATCAAATGACTAAAATAGAATATATTTCTTCTTCTCACAGAAAGCTAAATGAAATATGATTTTACCTTAATAGCTAGCTGAATAGCCTTCTTCGCAGTAATGACATCCCAAAAGCCATCACTACAATCAAAAAATCCAGAGTTAATTTCCAAAATCCATAAACATGGTTCTTTATACATATGTATAGATGATGCTCGATATTACTATTTGTATTCAGACATGATTTCACTTTTATCAACAATCCCAATTCACACTTTGACTTTGGTAAGACAGAATTATTATATATGAGTGGCATTCAAGTACTTTTTTTGGGTACAAAGGAGGCCAAAGGAAGAGGGGGGAGGTTCTTGTTCTGGGTCTGTAGGCATCAAGAACTTTAACAAGACACATACTATGCTCTAAACTATTGGGCGAAAATCAAATAGTTAATAAGAACTAAGAGACATACTATTTACTTATATACTCTAATCATTTGTTGTTTTAATTGTTTTAGCATTGTATGTTTCTAAGTGCTTGTACAGTCTGTATATGTGCATGACTGCATTATATATATATAACTCTCTTTCCAGAGATTCTAGACTTCTAGTATTATCATATTGTTACACAACTTAACATATAAAATTGTCAACTCTCCATCATAATTGCACATTCAAACATGATTGCTCATGTGGTCAGACGAAACTTGTATATCTGAAGTTAGACCAATTAATTGGCAAGGCAACTGAACCAAACCAAAACTAGGCAAAAAAAAGGAATATTAGGAAGACAAATGCTGCTGAAAACAGAGGCAATAAAAATCGGAACATAAAATTTTTAACAAACTAAAATTAAAGGCACAATAACCTGGCCATTAGTGCAAATGCCTTGCTCGCTTGATTGATATGTACCACTTGGCTAACATATGGTTCTGAACTGAACCGGGAATCCTGCTGTTTAAGAAATTTGTCACCAAGCATCCTACCAAGGTTCAAACCTGAAGAAGTGGAGAAAAGTGTGAGCAACTATCAACATCTAATCATGTGCTTAAGCTCACAAACAAAAGTTAATCATTACCACATAGACGTTTTTCCCCTTCTTTCAATGGCTCTCCTGTTTCCTGTATTCGGAGTCTTTCAGTAGAACTAGTAATTCTATGGTCCTCCGTCATCTTTATCTGTTTCCCATTAACACTGCCACAATTGCATCATATTCACTTTAAAACATGGTGCAACAGGTCTAGTTACAAGCAATTTTCAGTTTATGTAAACACTTAAATACATCAGATAATACCAATCTTCACAGTAAGAACAACCAATAATCCCAAGCTACCAGCTGGCCCACCAGGGACACCCATTCGGAATTCTAGAAAATTTTGATCAACAATGATTTTATCCCAACAAATAGACAAAAAGATGAATACATACTTCATAACACAAGCTGAATCCCCAACATTTGCACATTGTGCAAAGAAATTGCCATTATTATTGGTCCAAACCAGAAGCACAGTCGCAGTACAACCCTGAAAAGGATGAACCATTATAAAATGTAAACCATAGTCTTTAACTACTAAGAACAGAAACATTTGAAAGGTGTACGAAATCATCCTAACCACATCAACTGTCACATTTTGTTAAATAAATATATGGAGCAGGATCAACTGGTTGGTGAAAACTAATATGCTTAATTTATCCATCTGAAAATTATGAGGAGATGAGCACACTATTGTAATCCTACTCTAAATAACATATTCTTTATCCATTATATTAATATACAAGGACTTGCAACCATATAAATTAGCACGCTGAAAATTGTTGATGAATAATTAAAAATCTTATTACCTATAAATAAAAATATTAACTAAATCTGTCATCAAATGTCTTTTCTGAGTGTAGTTTGAGCATTACTCTGGTGACCATGACGCCACCATGTATTCCTTATGTTCTTATTTTTCAACATAACTACCATCATAACAGACAATTCTCCTTAACCACAGTTCTAACAGCGGTGTAGGTTATTTAGAGTTACAAATGCACACAGAAAAATTGGTGGAAAAAAAAATGCATACAGAACTGGTTGAGTTACTTAAAATTTGTTAAAATCACTCCATAGTCTTATCATGGGTATTAAGGTAGTAGCCAGTACCTTTCCTAACATAAAACAAATAACAAAAATAGAAAGGTAGTACCCAGCACTTGCATGTTTTATAAAAAGACCCTGGAAACTAAGATTCCAATAAACAAGGTAGCATATAACAGAATCAACAACACCAGTGTTACTAGAGCTAGATACAATCATAAAAAAGAATCAATATTAGATGTGGGGGTCAACTGCTTCAGTTACAAGTTACGAAGAAAATGGATACCAATGGATAACAGAACAAGATCAAACCTCATAATGGTGATTCATGCACACTTCTGTCTGAAAAAATGCATCCCTAAGAACATCTGAAGCATCACATTGCAATAAAACCCTCTCCCTTTTTAGTGAATCCGATAAAATGTTAGCAACCATCTCAGGCAGAAGCCTGTAAAATAAAAAAATTATACAGTAACTACTTAAGTATCAGGTAGCAACATAGCACACTTAAAATGTAAGAGAAATATTAACTTGCTAGCAGATTTGGCAGCCTCTGCTCCGCCATGTCCATCACAGATACCAAATATTCCAAACTGAAAGGCAGGAACTTAGGTGATGTTAGCTCTTTCAGAAAATTCAGAAGTATTTAAATAAGGAAAACACAATCAATATCTCTGAAACCTGATTAGCCCCAGGAAGAGGCCATTGATGATAGCACACATCTTCCATAGGAAGCTTCTTTCCTCCATGACGCAGAGCCATGGGATCTGAAGCCATGCCAACTCCGAACGGGATCTGACTCTCAGTTTGAGAAGTTATGTGAACCTGCCACAAAGGATAGGAAATTAGAAAATGTCGTATCAACTATACATTACCATCTATAAAAGTTAGATTTTTGATATCCTCAATATAAAGTCAACATCTAAGCAATTAGCATAATAACTATAGAATAAGCAACTACGCCAGTCAAGGGAGCCTTACCTACAACATTGAATACATCATGTCAAGTCATTAAATTGGCTTTTAATAGGAAACTGATAGCATTGTATTAAATAATAAAAGGTGCTAATAGAAAGAAAGTGAATCACCGATCCACAAAATTAAAAGGTACTTGGTCATAAATATTATCATTATTACCCAACTTATTTTAGACACAAAATATGTTTATTTTTTCATTTATTGACTATGAAACAGGGTATATATAATAAATAAATTATTAAAGGAGGTATCTAAACAGCACAGAATAAAAGTCAGCGTAGATTTAAACAATCTACTCTAATACTCTTCATCACATAAAGTTATGACCTAATGGTTTGTCCTATTATAATTTACACATGCAGGTTATGAACAAGCACTCATACTCATACACCTATTCTGTATTCCTTTTTTTTTTTTTT
>QANT01000650.1:14070-64952 GCA_003254885.1 Purshia tridentata
TTTTTTTTTTTTTTAAGAATAATTCTGTATACCATATGAATCCAAGTACTTGTACTTAAATTCATTGAATATGATATACAATTCTTCACAATTGCAGAGACAACAGAAAGCCTTGGTAAAAGTATATTAATGTGAGAAATGTTTGTTACTAAGAAGGTATCCATACTGCCCGACTTATGGGTGTTCCACAAAATTATAATTTTATTACCATGCAATATATTACTGTTAAGCAAAAGCAATAATTCTAAAAATTACAGCGTAATACAGAGGTACATTTTCTTTCTTTGCTGAGATATGAATGCACGTTGACTTACAAATACTTTTGAGGTCGTTCCAAGAGTTATTATGTCTCCACTTGCAAGCTCCCTTGGGTCACCCCAATGTCTACTTCCAGAATAAGAATTATTGATTGGCTGAGAGTTTAAAAGTGTTCCATTAAGGCTACCCATGTCTACCAGCTCCCATTTCATTTTCTACAGCCGATGGTCAAGTACGATATAAATATTATGCCACAAACACAAGTATGCAATCCCAATAAAGGCAAAGGAGTAGTCATTGATATGCTTACATTCAAATTCCAGTTTATCAATGCATGCTTTCCTGACACCTCCGAATCCTTCAATAATAAATCACTAGGAGGAACCCTTCCAAGGGTCAGAGGAAGCCTAGAGGAGCTTGTTGACTGTACAGAATAATGAAGTCCACGGGAAGGACCAGATATGACCTCCAGGTTGAGGCAGGTTCCTGCACTTCTAAAAGAAGGATATGATGACATGTTTTACACACTCAGCCTATTAAAAACCGATTAGAAGATTAACCACTTCAAGCATGTGAAAGAGACAAGAAATTACTTTGATCTAAGATATCCTTGGGCATAGACTCTTGAAATCTATCATTTTCTAAACTCTGTTTATCACTCTTTTGCTCTTCCACTAACTGGTGGGTCACCAATGGACGCTTAAGTGTCTGACCAAGCACAAGATCTTCTGAAGAGTCAGAAATCACATCTAGGACCAAGCTATCACCTGGAACAAGTGAAGAATAAATGTTTGGTTTTTGCTAAGGAGTAAAAACATGTGCAAAATATAACTACTGAGAGAATTCTTAAAAGTGAAATAACAGGATAGAATTACTTACCTTGAGTCAAATTGGGAGTTGTGGTGGGAAACCTCTGTTTATAAATAAGTCCTTGTGTTCGGGGTGAGCGAAAAGGCCCTTCATTTTGAAAACACGCTCCCTCTAGATCATAACCCCTTGAAAATTCATTACCCTGGTTTCGGACTGGATCTGCATCATCCGAAACAAGGGGCCTCTCAAGCTCACCAACCTAAGAAAGGAATCACAACATGCAAACAGCTTAGGGGCCATAAGGCAAACCATTATAAATCATATAAAGGGACAATCTTGGTATTCAGGTATTTGTTGTATCTGAAATGTAAATGATCTATATAAATTAAAACCAAATTCCCCTATCTCACTTTTATGCAGTGTATCGTACTACATATCAGTTATCAACCAGTATCTGAGCCATTAAGAGACCAATTTTTTTGTCTTTAGTGATGGGTACTGGGTTTTTTTTTTAAAATCCACTAAAATAAAGGTTAGACAAAGACAGAAATCAGAAGTCAATCTTTGAGTTCACATCTTGAATAGCTGAATGATGCAAAGTGTTTGAATTCGGCAATATAAATTAAAACCAAATTCCCCTATCTCACTTTTGAGCAGTGTATCGTACTACATATCAGTTATCAACCAGTATCTGAGCCATTAATAGCTGAATGATGCAAAGTGTTTGAATTCGGCATAGTAATAGATATGTGCGAGTTTACTCACTGTAATGGCATTTTAATAAAAGATTAGGTCAATAAATAAAATAGTGAGATGGCATTTTGAATGGTCACATACACTTACCCTTTTTACTCTTTGTTACAGGTTTTTTGTTTTGTTAATTTTTAGTTTCTTATAAAAAGCTTGTGTGCTAAGGTAGCACCCATTGGCACTCTTTCAATTACATTTGAAAATAAGAAGAAGAAGAAGAAGAAAACAAAAGAAAAGAAGCATACAATGATAGAATTTTGAACAAGAAAACAGGCAGCCTGCTTTCCTGTGAAATGAAGTAATTGACGAATAGAGAAGTTCAATAGAGCCACCTCAAACATAAATAAATATCATATATAACATCAACAAATACACAAACCAATAAGTTCTAACAGTAACCAACCCAAGTTCAAACTCTTGGCCTCAACTTTACATAGATACAGAATATCAAATCCTAAGAAAGTAAAGGCGACAGACGAAAGACAAAACTAAATCAAATTTACGCTTCAAATCCTTGATCACAGTCACATCACCGCAAATGCTAGTCACACATTTCGAGCTAAACTGAGCAAAGTGACACAAAGCTATCAGTCTCACACTGCCTTTGCCAACGATAAATTCCCATTAGAAAAAATAAAAACTAAAACTGAAATCCAGTAATCAAACAAGGTCAAACCCGATGTGGCAAATAATTCAAACTTTTCCTATCAATTTTCCATGATTTCTCGACAACCAAACAGAGCATTGCATTAGGGTACACATTTAAACGAAAAAGAGGATCTAAAACGAAACCTCTGAGAATTTTCAATAGAAAATGGAAAAGATAAAGAGAGGGATTGGGAAATAGATAAAAGAGGAGGGCACCTTGATCGTGCGAGAACGAGAAGAGAAGAAGAAGCGCCATGGTTTGCAGGCGACGAAGATGAGGAGGAGGATCAGAATCAGCATAAGGAGAAGAACACCGACAATGCTCTCTAGCATCGCCATGGTCATCGCTCTCTCTCCCTCCAGGAGATAGAGATTGGCTTTGGGTTTCCGAGAAGGTCGCTTTGAAATGGTCGCACATTTTTTCCTTTTTTTTTTTACTAATTATTTACTTGTTTTTTAATACTAAATCATTTGGAATATTCAAATTTGTAGTGTTCATATTTTTATTATCATTAAATTCCTTTTTTGAATGTTTAATATTGTTCATTAAATTCTTTTTATTATTATGCAAGTAAAAACAATTAAAATAATGCAATAATGTGGTGATATGGTCTTTTTAATGAGCTGAGCACTCAACCTTTTTTTAATTTTTTTTTATCTATTGTTTTTGTTTGTTGTACTATCCTTGTAATTGTTGTATAATGATTATAAATCAACAATTATACTTATAAATATACATTTATCTATTTGTTATATAAACATGTGAAAAAAGTATTTTTCTCATGTGGATCTCTTATGCGAAATAAGTGCAAAACAAAAAGAAAGGAGGGACCCACCAATCTATGCAGTAGGGCCTACTGATTTGGGTGAGAGAGTCCTCTTTCTCTTCGCAAACTCTTTTCTGCAAGAGAGAAAAATCCAACGTAAAAAATTAACACATCAAATAATAGTTATAACATGAACGATGGTTATTACAAATCATTACTATGGAATATGTAACAATGTTGTTACTATTCGACAAGGATAATCATTCTAGTACAAAAATAAAAAAAGTAACAAGGACAAGTTGAGCGTTCACTGGGGGAGTTAAATATTCAACATTGTTTAATCATAATCTTTTTAAAAGCATGTTGATTTAAAAAATTGCAATTATGAGGTGTTAATTTAACATTAGAGAGTGCATAATGAATTTATTAATCATTTATTGTCATCCACGGAAAAAACGACCCTAAAAGTACATAGCCACCCACATTTTAATGAATCAAGCCCTCGTTACAAGCATTGAGTTCTCGGTAACTTACTGAAATTGTTGAACAATATAATTCAATAAAAAGTTTTAACCTACAATCGTATAAAGTATATTTATACAAATGACTTATGTTTGTTTGTTACATATATCTTCATTTTCATTCGACAATGGGTGAAGAGAGAGAAATAGATAAAGAAAGAGAAAGAGGAGAGCCGTTGGTGGTGTGGGGTTCGACTGCTAATGGAAAGGGCGTCAGGAGGCTGAAGACAAAGGGTTAGATAGGGTCTTGAGATTATGGATCTAAATTTTATTTTATTTTATATTTTGAGTTTTTTCTTGTATACTAAGGATGAATGTGGGGGCATCAGGTGTGTAAAGAAATTTTTTTTAAAAGTTAACTCAAAATGAGAGTGATAATAAATTGAGATTAACTTAGTTGGCAAAGAAATTTGAGGGTGTAGATTGAATCATAGAAGCGCTATTTAAATGGGGCAGGTTGCCCTTGACCAGATAGGGACCAAACGACAACGTTTCATTCTCATTTTTCATATCTTGTAAAGCCCTAAACTCTCAAAAACCCTTGCAAAGGCGCGGGGAGCAAACGATCACTTAGAAACGGAAAATGGGAAAGCAGAAGAAAAGAGCCGAAGCAGAAGCAGAAGCAGAAAACAAGGTCGACATTGTTAACGGCGACTCCCATAAGCAAAATAAGAAGAAGAAGATGAAACACCCAAACGACAAAGGCCCGCAGATACCTACTGTCACCGTAGCAGTCCCCGGTTCCATCATCGACAACGCTCAATCTCTTGAACTCGCCACCCGAGTACTCTCTCTCTCTCTCTCCATTTTCTCACCATACAAACAGATAATTGCTTTTTTAATTTCTGATTTCACTTCCTCTTCAGCTTTCTAATTTTGTATAAATAAATTCACAGTTGGCTAGTTCGATTGCTCGTGCTGTCACGATCTTCCGAATCGACGAGGTTTCTTCTATCTATACTACTTATTCCGCACTGTGATTGACAAAAGTTAGAGGATTAGTTGTAGCAATTGATGCGTAAATATGCGTTGTAGTTTGATTTATAACTGATTATTGTGTAAACAGGTGGTTGTGTTTGACAATAAGAGTGTTAATGAAGTACCAGCAGCTGATTCGGATGAGAACGAAAGCGGTGCTGCTTTTCTTGTACGAATCTTGCGGTACCTCGAGACGCCGCAGTATTTGCGAAAAGCTCTATTTCCGAAACATAAAAGCTTAAGATTTGTGGTGAGGTTTCCCAATTATGCATTTGTGCTAAGCAATAAGCATATTTGATGTTGATTCTGAGTTTAAATTTCTTTTTACAGGGAATGTTGCCTCCGCTTGATGCTCCGCACCATCTGCGTAAACACGAGTGGGCTCCATTTCGAGAAGGTAAAGTGTAATGAATGGAATTTGAGATTTGTTCTGCTATTGGAAATAATGGCTCTACTGGAATACAAACACTTTGGTGACTGTACTTGCTTGTACTCAAGATGACCATGTTCAAGACATTTAACAAGAACCAACATGAGAAAGGAGATAGTTCAGACTTCCAACTGTAATGAAAATTCACTATTTAATTTTGATTGTTGGGCAAATTTTTTATTTTTTGTGATAAATTTATAGGTGTCACACTAAAGGAAAAATCTCCCAGCCGTGTGGGAACGCTAGTTGACGTGGGTTTGAGTAAGGTACTCTCGTATTCTAGTTTTACTATTCTGTACAAGAGTTATTGCTTGATATTTTCTTCCTCTCTTTATCCTTTTTTTTTTTTTTTTTTTTNTTTTTTTCTCTGAATCCCCAACTTAGCCATTAATTGATTTAGTGATACAATATGCAGAATGTCGTCATTGATCAAGTACTTGATCCTGGAACAAGAGTTACTGTGGCTATGGGAGCCAATTGGAATTTGGATGCTGGTAATGATTTTTTTTTCTGAATTCTTTTGTTTTTTCTGATTCCTTTCGTCATTAACAGAGGTTTCTTTTCTTTTATTTTTCACTATGAATCTTATGTGGACAATGGCTTTTTTCTCTTGCTTTATCTAGAGATATCACGCCAGGTTGTCTCATCCTCCAAGCCTAGGGAAGAAGCAGGAACGTATTGGGGTTACAAAGTGCGCTATGCTTCCAATATCAGCTCAGTTATAAAAGAATGTCCGCACGAGGTATTCATACATTGACTCTATGACGTTTTTCCCTTCTTCCTATTATCAATACATGGTTTCTCACTAACCATTCAGATATGGCCTTTCTTTATCAACTTCTGTTGTTTCAATCACAGGGTGGCTATGATCATTTGATTGGGACCTCAGAGCATGGTCAGATTATTAATTCCTCTGATCTCACTATACCTACCTTCAGGTACTCTTCTCTAAATGTACTAACTAGTAATAATTTTTTAGTGTATTTTTGTTAGATGCTATGAGTATTTGCTTTTTCTGGGTAGCTGGTCTTTTAGCCACTTAAGGTGATTGTTCTCTGTATGTTGTAATTTGCTAGATTTCTACTGTGTTGTGTATTCACCAACTTCATTGCTTAGTTATTGGGCAAGCTCTTGATTTACATGGGATGTAATTTCAGCCTCTTTCAATATGTTAACCTCTGATTTAGATGCAAGTTCTTTTAGAGGATATGCAGAAAATTGGTGGGAGCTGATGATCAAATGTGAAATATCTGTTACTAGAAATCTCCTTGGTTTTTGATTTCTAGAAATCTCTTGGTTTTTGATTTCTAGAAATAGCTGATGATCAAAATTGGGGATATGTATATCAGATTTCCTTGGTTTTTGATTTCTAGAAATCTCTTTCTACTATTACTACTTTGAAGTATATCAAGAAATTTTTTAGGCATGAAGCAATGAAATTATATGCATAGAGATGCACTTGTTTATCCACCAATGCCTGTTATTTGACTGAGTGAAGAATTTGGTAGGCATATATTGATTGCTTTTGGTGGACTTGCTGGGTTGGAAGAGAGCATTGAAGAGGATGGTAATTTAAAGGTATGGTTCTAGGGCTTTGGTTTGAGACTTTGAATGTTTTTGACTGGGCTGCTGTAAGTCTTTGGTTCATGGCATGTTAGAAAATAATAATAAGCCTAATAGTTCTGTAGGAAAAAAATTTCAACTTGTGGCTTCTTTTTCAGATTACTCAAATATTTCAAGTGTAGCTAATAATTACATTCTTTTTTAACAGAAATAGAAAACTGAAAAGTAAAAACAACTCTTTTTTTTTTTTTTTTCCCTTGAACAAGGTAGGTTATGTTCAGAAGACTTTACTAGCATACGGTCTCTACAACAGTGTTACAAATGAGATTCTGATGTGTAGTTCACCAGAAGAAATTATTAAAAGCCATGCTTATACATTTTGCATTATAAAAGTTTATTTTATTTTAAATTATGATAAATATGTCTTAAAGTAGCTATTGAGTTATAAAAACAAACAACTCCATATTTGAATAACTTAAAATGTGTTAGTTTAAGACTTTGACCCAAAAATATGGGGTATTGAACTTCTGGACATCTTTATGATTTTGGAAGCATTTGCTTGAGCCACAACTTGTAGTACTTTGTTTCATTGAAAATAAAAATAGATAAAGGAAAATGTATTGAATGCTGTTTTTATTGGCATCTTTTTGAAGGCAAAAAATGTGCGAGAGGTATTTGATTTATATTTGAACACATGCCCGCATCAGGGGAGTCGAACAATTCGAACAGAGGTACTTCCAGTGTATTCTTTGCCTTTCTATTTATTGATGAAAATTTCTTTTCGAAAAACTTGTCTTACTATTGCTTAATTTGCATCTCCATGGACAGGAAGCCATTTTTATTTCTCTTCAGTATTTCCAAGAACCAATCAACCGAGCATTGCAGAGAGTTTAGCATTAGAGTTAACTATTTGCATGCATTTGAGTTTTTCCAAAACTGCGGTCAAGATCATACGGAATCTGAAATCAAGTCATGATTCTCCAGATTCTTGGCTGCCAACACCTTGATAGACAGGACTGGTTATTTTGCGACAGAAGATTATCCTCACCATTTTTGTTTATTTTTTCCTGGCCGGTTCTCAAGCTTAAGCATTCATCTTGAAGTTGCATGTTTCAGTGTACAATATGTAGTCTTAGTTTAAGCTGCAAGGCTGGTAATGACTTAGTAACTTACAACCCTTTTCTTTTTGGAAGAAAAATATGTTGAAAGTGATGTTCTTATCCATGTTAATATTAGGGCCTCAAATATGTAGGTTGAGCGCAGGTGGTGATTTTCTGAACATGGGGTTATTGTTTTCGTGTTGTACAATTATTTTTGGGGTTGAAGTGATCACATTATGCCTAACAATTTGCTCAACATTTATTAATGATACCATTGTGCCAATAGAATTTAAAACTTTCAGTTTGTGCAAGTATTCCGGATGTGACAAACAATGGGAAGCATTGAATTTGGTTATTTCTGACTAGCATTCTCCATCCCATAATCCCTGTTTTTACATTGTATGCATGATTTTTCTCACAACTTGTTCGTCTCATAATCACGGGTGGGGATGAATATGCCACCTCTAATCCATAAACGAATTTTTTTTCAGCATCATATCCACTCATATCCACCCAATCGCTGGATTGTTCAATTTGGGGATTCGCATATCCGTACTCGTGGGCAATGGAATCTCCATCCCTGAATTTCCCCATTAGTTTAAAAAATTTATTTAAATTGTTTTTTAGATAAATTTTACTTTAAAGTCACATAATGTAGCTAAATATAAATAATTCATATTTACTAAAAAGCAAAAGATATTCCAAAACTAGTTATGAAAATGAAAATAATATAATATATATTATTTATTAATCATATTTATAAAAATAAATTGAAAATATATATATTTAGTTTGGGGTGGGTTCGAGGATGGGGATTGCCATACCATTCCCGCTTTGTATCCAATCAAATATTTTAGTATCTAAATTTTTTCCCATACTCGCTTTGTTCAATTTGGGTACCTGCGGGTACCTAAATCTATCCTTTTTTTTTTAAATTCCTAATTTGAATATGTTTTGTGTTGATTATTTATTTGTCACATGCATATGTAACTAAAAAAAATAAAAATATTTGTATAAATATCAATTTTATACGATTTTAGGTTAAAACGATCTGTACGATAAAAATTAAAATATGTGGACTGAGTGCTCGGCTCATTATAAAATGGGCCACCTTGTTTTGTCTAGAGAGTTCTGCATTCAGGGTTTATAAAAATAAAAAAAACCTTTATTATATGAAAAATAATTCCGTGGGTGAAAAATTGCAAAATTAACTGCCCATAACATAACAGAGTTATCCTAATAAAAGAGTAGCAAAGGGTATTATTGATCTAGCGGTCTCCCATTCTTAGGGGTAATTCCGTCATTTAGTAAGCAAATAGAGCCGTGTTTGGTTACACGAATATCTTAATTCGGTCCCTATATTTTCATTATAAAAAAAAAAAAAACCTAAAAAAGAAAAAGAGAGAGACAAAACCCGAACGCCGAAGACAACCCAAGTATAACTGTATAACCCAACCAAACCCTCTTTGTTTTGCCAAAGCGATTATAGACAGGGCGATAAGCAGAGAGAGATAGACCGCGTATGTGTGTTATTTCTAAAGCACGGCAAAGATTAAAATTTTCTCAATAAATTCAAAAATACCGTTTAAAGCGATCGTTGGGGTGTTCACTCCCGCCAAGGACCAAGGTCCATGGCTCAGCTAGACAGCCTCGACCACCTCTACAAGACCAAGACTCTGATCTGTGCCCTCAACCTCGTCTCCCGCAACCTCCCTCTCCCTCCTGACCTCTTCGACGTCGTTTCGTCCATCTTCGACAGCGCTGAAGACGCCAATCTCGACGGTGATAAGGATTTGGTATGGTTTCTTTGAACACCCTTTTGTTTTTTCTGAGTTTTGAGTTAAGAGGTTTGGGTTTTGGAGGGAGTTATGGAGTTTTGGGTCGGTTTTGGTTCGTGGGTTCTTGTCAATCTGGCTTCTTGGTTTGGTTTTGTGTGTAAAATTGGTGGTTTGGGTCGTTTTCGGGTTTGGGATTTCAGTGAAGTTTGAAAGTTTTGGAATTTTATAGAAGAAAAGTTCTACCTTTATGTGTTTCCAATTGGATTTATTCACTGGAGGCGTTTTTTAGCAGCTAGTGTTTTATTGTCTGTTATGGTGCAGCTTCATCGCTTCAAGAATTTTGACTTTGGTATATGTAATGCAGGATGGAGCTGATACTTCTGCAGGAGAGCATTTATTAACAGACCTTGAAGATGCACTTTTGAATCAACGTCAAAATTGCATGTCGAGTGTTGGATTAACAGAATCGAAGGAGAAACGTTATCAAAGCCACATTCAACATAGATTAACCGAACTTGAAGGTCACTAGATTTTACAATTTTATGAGAACTATTCATCTAGTGTTACGCATTCTTTAGCACATTATGCCATTTATGGACCTTATGAATTATGTTTATTGATCATCTAATAACATCTTATTTATGTGTTGTAGAGCAGTTAGATAATGCTGTTAATAGGCTCCTGATGTCTTATGTAGATTAATTTCTGCACATTCAATTAGCTAATCAGGTGGGGTAAGCAGTGGGGTGCAGTTGGGGTTGTTACTAGGTTCAAACTATGTCAAGTAAAAAAAAAAGAGAACAAGAAGGTTATTCTTTATTTACTGATATGGTTGTCTCCTTTTTTCTGGCTCTCACCTAAGTTTTGGAGTAGATGTGGAATTTAAGGATTTGATTATCATGTCTTCTCCAGTGGTGAAGGGTTGAGGTAGGTAGGTCATAGGTCTGAATGTTTTTTTTCTTGCAAAAAAACTGAAAGTTAAATTGCATAATATGACTAAATTGAACATGATTATTGTTTAAATTTTGGACCCTGCAGTGAGTATTACTTTGATCTTATGTTTAGTGGTCTAAACTGCTTTTAGAGTTCCATAAGCGTTTTTATATTGTAAAATTTGTTATTGTGGCCAAGAAGGTTAGTCATTACTTACTCACTAATGATTTTGAATCAGAATTACCTTCAAGTAGAGGGGAGGACCTGCAGACAAAGTGCTTACTTGAACTCTATGGACTAAAGGTAAACTTGTGATGGAAATTGCTTTGAAACTTCTCTGTCAAGTGTTAATATGTATGAAGCTCATACTTGTAGAGGCAGAGTGGTAATCTTGATCTTAAAATGACTCTTCTTTACTTCATTGAACGGGAAAGATTGCTTTTGAGAAGTAGAATCAATTGTTCCTTCTTTCTAGAAACAAGATAGTATTGCATTCTGATTTCTGAGTTTCTAAGAATTGTTTCAGTAAGTCTTTCAAAAAGAATTGTTTGAGTAAGAAACTTTTTCCTTTTTGCCTGTGAAGCATAGAAAAATGTGCTTTAAGTAATGAGTCAAAAACTTTACTGTATGTGCTTCAAGTTTCTCATCTCCTATTAAAAGAACAAAAACTTTGTTATATGAAAACTTTGGTGGACATTTTATCATTTTCTTAAATTATACAGCAAAGGAGTTCTTATCGTGATTGTTATTGAAAATGTCATGTTTTATTTTTCTGGCACCGATGGATGACATGCATATGTCCTTGTCGGCAAGGACTTCTTTTGTAGCAGCTTGCAGAATTGCAAAACAAGGTCCGATCTGATGTGAGTTCAGAATACTCGCTCCGTCTGAACTGTGCATACCCTGACAGAGAATTGTTTGACTGGGGCATGATGCGATTGCGCCGTCCACTCTATGGTGTTGGAGATGCCTTTGCCATGGAGGCTGATGATCAGTTCAGGAAGAAACGAGATGCTGAGGTCATATACTAATACATGCCTTACTTGTTTCAACCTCTTCATACTCAGAAGGGGAATAATGACAATCTGGGTTTTTAGATTAGATTGTATAATTTTACATCATGGAATGAGGTGGCACCATTTGATTGAGTGTAAACATAATAAATCAGTTCCATTTAGACTTTTAGGTCAACTTTTTTGGTGCTAGAGATGCCAATAGATATCCATGGAATAGTAACTCTTAGGCTTATTGGTGTTCATACAGAGTTAATATGAGTTCACACACAAGACAGATTAAACAATCTAGATACGTATCAGAAGAATTTCATTTTGTTATTTTTAAAATAGATAATAAGATCCACAGTGGGGATCATGTAATTGAATGTGTTCTGTGGGTGTATGTGTGTGTGTGCACTCTTGTATCTCCTGCAAGCTGCTGCTGACATAGTAACATACCTGTGCAGAGGCTCTCAAGGTTAGAAGAAGAGGAAAAGAACCATGTTGAGACTAGAAAAAGAAAATTTTTTACTGAAATACTTAATGCTGTTCGTGAATACCAATTGCAAATTCAGGCTTCTGGGGGACGTCGAAAACAGAGGAATACTCATGTCCTGGTATGCTTTCTGTCTCGTTCAATTTTTTACCTTTGATGCCTATTTATAATTTTATATGGGAGATTGAATTCCAAAAAAATAAAAAAGGGACATTGAAAAATTGTACAGGGTTTAGGGTTTAGGGTTTATGAACTATATTGATTGAAATTTTAACATTAATTGATCTATTCACTAGTGAGGCACAAATACCAACTGTTATATTAAAATCTGACAACTGATATTAAAATCCTGATAGAGTATGTTTCTTTTTTGAAAGTATGTTATCTGCTTGATTTTGATTCAACAGTTCGTGAGCATAAGTTTTCATGTTCCTTGAAGAGTAGGAGAATCATCTATGCACACACACACATAGAGAGGGAGGGATCATAAAATATAAAAGAATACTGAGCATGGACAGGGAAGACTGGAGAACAAATACTTCTATTAACTCTCAACTCCATCAAAACTGCAATCTTCATAAATTATATTCTTTAATGTCAGAAGACAGGATTTATAGTTATTATTAGTGGGCTGAACTAATCAATAAAGGTCAAAATGCAAAATAAGGTGTATACTACTATATTTACATCTTATGGTGAAAGAATCCTTATCAGTATCTTATTTTAACAGAATTGGCATCAAAAGCAAAGACAACGTGCTACACGGGCTGAGAAATTGAGGTTCCAAGCCTTGAAGGCTGATGATCAGGAAGCATACATGAGAATGGTAAAGGAGAGCAAGAATGAAAGATTAACGATGCTTCTTGAAGAAACAAATAAACTCCTTGTTAATTTGGGAGCTGCTGTTCAACGTCAGAAAGATTCTAAACATTCAGAGGGTGCCGAAGCCTTGAAAGACTCAGAAGTTGATTTGACTGAGTTAGACGAAGATTTGGAAATCATTGATTCTGATCACATTGATGACAGTAGTGACTTGCTTAAAGGTCAGCGGCAATACAACTCAGCCATCCATTCTATTCAGGAACAGGTAAACACTAAAGAAAATTTTCTGCATTACATTTTTTTTTTCTCACTCCATTCTTTATATTCCACTGTTGTACGGTTTGACCCATGTGATTATTTAACTATCTGAATTGTATTTCACCTTTATACCTCAAATTGGGCTGCTCTGCTTAATTTTTAGACCCCAAATCTCTGATTGAAGTTCTTTTATAAAATTGATGTATCAAGTATTCTCATGTTACTTGTTCTTTAGGGGGGCATATGCCCTTTTTGTCTTAAGGGGATTTGAACCTTCTTTGGAAATTGCCTCCCGGCAGTTGCGTTGGCATTGACTTTGTGGTCTTAAGTTTCAATGTCTTTGAACATGTATGCTTCATTTTTAGTTTCTTGGCTATTATACTAGTAAATTCTCTTGGGTGGTTGAGCACATGCTCATGAACTAATTCCAGTATAAAGGGCCAAGCAGTAGCTGGCTGGAGTCTTTAGGATTGTGGTCCATTGCTTTCTGTGTCATATACTTGAATCGTAGTTCTACATTTGTTTATTTTAAAATTCCTTAAACCTTATTAGTGACAGTGTTAGAATTGCTGTGTACTTTAGAGGAGAGGGTTTACTAAATATTAAATTTAACAGGTAACTGAGCAACCTGCCATGCTACAAGGTGGAGAATTGAGGCCCTACCAGTTAGAGGGTCTACAATGGATGCTCTCCTTGTTCAATAACAATCTAAATGGTATTTTGGCTGATGAGATGGGATTGGGTAAAACCATACAAACTATTTCACTGATTGCATATCTCATTGAGAACAAGGGTGTCACTGGTCCCCATTTGATAGTGGCTCCAAAGGCTGTACTACCGAATTGGGTTAATGAATTTGCAGCATGGGCTCCTAGGTATGCGTGAAGCATCTTTAAATACCTCTCTCTCTCTCTCTATGTAGCCATGCCTGCATCATTGTGCGACTTGCATGTGTAAATTTATTGGAATCATTTATGTATTTTTCTTTTTGACCCAGTATTGTTGCCGTTCTTTATGACGGACGAAGCGATGAAAGGAAGGCAATGAAGGAAGAATTATCGGGGGAAGGAAAATTTAATGTTTTGATCACACATTATGACCTTATCATGAGGGATAAACAATTTTTGAAGAAAATTAACTGGATCTACCTGATCGTTGATGAAGGACATCGGTTGAAGAATCATGAGTGTGCTCTGGCACAAACACTTGCAGGGTATGTTGCTATGTGCAAATAGAGGCCTGGTAACTTTTGATGCTTTTTATTGAAGTCTATGTTTGTTCTTTCAATTTACTTACCAAATTCTGTAGGATTTATTTATTGTCTGTTTCTTCTGATGGAGAGAACTGCACTTTTGCTATTTATTTTCTACCCTTGGGTGAACAAACTTAAAATAAAATGAAAAAAAAAAACTTGTTGCAAAATTGCATTTAGATAGTGTAATGTACTTCTGAAGAAACAAACATAGGAAATAAAAAATATCTGATGGCAGCTGAAGCACTCCCCAGCCAACACTACTTGGTTGCATTAAGATTGAATGCAAGTTATCATTTATTGGGCCTTTTTATGCAACATTGTCAAGAAATAAATTATTATCTTTTTCATAAATCATTCTGATAAATTATCCCAGTGTGTTCAAAAGATACTTTGGGTTGGTTTCCACATTCCTCTCATTTCCTTTTCTTACATATTCTTTAAAATAATTGAATCGTTACTTGTATGCAGTTATGACATGCAACGTAGACTTCTGTTGACTGGTACCCCAATACAGAATAGCTTGCAGGAGTTATGGTCCCTGCTTAATTTTCTTCTCCCACACATTTTCAATTCAGTTCAGAATTTTGAGGAATGGTTTAATGCACCTTTTGCGGGTCGGGCTGATGTTTCTCTTACCGATGAAGAACAGCTGTTGATCATTCGCCGTCTACATCATGTGGGTCTGACACCTAGTTTCTGTTTATCTTGTTTTTTTGTCAACTTTAGTTTAATCAAAATTTTTATTATTTCTTAGGTCATAAGGCCATTCATATTGAGGAGGAAAAAAGACGAGGTGGAGAAATTCCTTCCTGGAAAATCCCAAGTGATACTGAAATGTGACATGTCAGCGTGGCAGAAAGTATATTATCAACAAGTTACAGATGTGGGCCGAGTCGGGCTAGATAATGGTTTGTAGTATTCCTCCATGCCATGATCTGCATATCAGATATCACTCCATCCCCCTGTTTTTTCCCCAGAAATCCTCCAAATCAATGTTCCTATGTTTCTTCATATGCTTCTTGCACAAAATTGAGTGTAATAAAATTAGAAAATAAGGGCTAGTTGAAAATGTGAACAGTTAACATTCTTATAGAACAGACTAAACATTACTGATTCAATCAGAAGTTACTGATGAAATTTTCTTTTCAGGTTCTGGGAAATCAAAGAGCTTACAGAACTTAACAATGCAGCTCAGAAAGTGTTGTAACCACCCATACCTTTTCGTTGTGGGAGATTATAACATGTGGCGCAAGGAGGAGATCATACGAGCATCAGGAAAGTTTGAACTACTCGATCGTCTACTTCCAAAACTCCACAGAGCGGGACACAGAGTCCTGCTTTTTTCACAAATGACTCGTCTCATGGACACTCTTGAAATTTATCTGCAACTTCATGAGTTTAAGTATCTTCGACTGGATGGTTCAACAAAAACTGAGGAAAGAGGGACTCTGCTAAGGAAATTCAATGCTCCAGACTCTCCTTACTTCATGTTTCTCTTGAGCACTCGTGCTGGAGGTCTTGGTTTGAACTTACAAACAGCAGATACAGTAATAATTTTTGACAGTGATTGGAATCCCCAGATGGACCAACAGGCAGAGGATCGGGCCCATCGTATAGGTCAAAAGAAAGAAGTTAGGGTATTTGTGTTGGTTAGTGTTGGATCAATTGAAGAGGTAATTTTGGAGCGTGCTAAACAGAAGATGGGCATAGATGCAAAGGTCATCCAGGCTGGACTATTTAATACTACTTCCACAGGTTTGTACTTAAATTATGCAAAAGAATATGCTATTATGACATTTTTAGGTAGGAAAAAACCTATGTGTTTATTCACTGCTTCAGGGGAACAGCATTGACTCATTTATTTTAAAACTCGGCAGCATTACTGTGCCTGCACATGCATTTATGTTCATATAAATGTGGGTTTGTAATACATGTGCATGCCGTTCCAAACTATTATGAATAATTGGAGCAAATTAAAGGTGCTACATTAAGGCCTCTTCTGTTATCCTTCTTGAGCTTTTTGTTGGCACCACATAATCCATAAGGTCAAAACTATTTTGTCCAGTTGCAGTAAAGTTTCACTGTCTGCCTTACATATTCAAAGGAAGGGATGTCTACATGCTTAATATGTTCCCTCCAACAAGGTTGTATTCTGACAAAAGACGTACTTTGTGTTGCAGCTCAGGACAGAAGGGATATGTTGGAGGAAATCATGCGCAAGGGTACAAGCTCACTTGGGGCAGATGTGCCAAGCGAGAGAGAAATCAACCGCCTCGCTGCCAGGTCAGAAGATGAGTTCTGGCTGTTTGAGAAAATGGATGAGGAGAGAAGACAAAAGGAGAACTACAGATCTCGCCTTATGGAAGACCATGAGGTTCCTGAGTGGGCATATTCAGCACCCGATAAAGAAACTGCTACCAAAGGATTTGACAGTATCAACATCACAGGAAAACGTAAAAGAAAGGAGATACATTCTTATTCCGATGGCCTTAGTGATTTACAGTGGATGAAAGCTGTAGAAAATGGACAAGACGTATCAAAGCTTCCTGGTAAAGGAAAGAGAAGAAATCATCTTCCACCTGAGAGCAGTGTATTAGCAAGCGATACTGCAGGGAAAGAAGAAAAAGTAGCAAAAGTGAACGAAAATGTGCCCTTGGTGACTGTGGGAACTAGTGAAGAGACCAATGGTTTGACCCCACCCTCAAAGAGACACAAGTCTGAAGGACCAAATATAGAGGAACATGAAAGTCATGCAACTGGAAGAAGTGGTTCGGATAGGCCTCTATTGACATTCAAAATACACAGGAAGAAGAGATCAAGCTATGTTAACGCAAGTTCATCCTCTGATGCCAGAGGCCAAACTTCCAATGGAAGAGGAAATGGATGGGCGTGAATCGCTTGATCAGAATGACTCAGCAAATCCCCAACATTCAAGGGCGGAACAAAGAAGGGACTAAGAGGTCCATGGCCCCGACAAACTTCTGAAAAAAAAAAAAAAAAAATTCAGTATTCATTATAGAGAATATCAATGTATTGAGCATGTTTCACTGGAAAAACATGTTTTCTTCTACTATTCTCACGAACATTAGAGATTCTCTAAATTATAATTCTCCTAACCATTCAAATGCTTCAGAGATTTCAAGTAGAAAAATAAGACCAAAAAACATTTCAAGTAAAAAAATATATATATCTTTCGAATAATAACGTCATCTCCTTTAGAGCCTTTCAATGTTTTGTTTTTTTACAACACTTTTTCGGTCTTCAAACCCATTTTCTTACATAAAGCCTTCTCAATCTAAATATTAATGCGTTACAGGGTTTATAGGCCTAACAGTTAAACATCAATAAATAAATAAAATCAAGTATACACTTTTTGTGGATTTTTTCCATGGTTTCGCAGATGTATGATGTTATTGTAAGGGCAACGGCAATTAGAATGAACTTATCAAGAAATTGGTTACGCTTATTAACATAAAGAGAGCTGCTATTAAAACCCTTAAATTTAATCACTACATCTAATTACTCATAGACCTATTACATAATTTTCAGAACATAACATTGCCAAGGCCTACATTAATGTCAAACTTTAACCTCTCAAAAGCTCATTCCATTACACTTCTCTCTTACCCATTCAACCTCTCTCCTTCATTGAACGTGTATAGTCATCCCACTCAGATAGCACCAACTCAAATGCAGATGGGTCCTTGCAAGTGGACCTCGACTTTTGTTGGTCGACCTTGTTGTTTGGACTTACTTCTGGTTCAACAAGACATGTCTTGGGTGCTATAAATTCTCCAACTTTTTTTCTCGCCATCAACTTGTTACGCTCTGCATTACTCTCCATAGAGTACTGTTGAAGCAACTCCAACGGGGGCTCAGAAGGAGGAGCATCCATATCAAGTTTCCTCCAATGGGAGTTAATAGACTCAATGGGAATTGGCCTACCTTCTCTCTTGTATTCAGCAAGTTCATGAGCACAAGGTAAACTGTGAGTCTGACGAATGATGCATCCACATGCCAAAGCATCAAGACCAACTACGTTGGCTCGCTTGGACTCAGATAATACCTTGTCCAATGCATGATGAGAAACAAATCCCCTCAGCTCTCTAAACTCTGAAGGCCTTGAGCTATGCTGCACGAATATTCGACTCTTCTCAAACGATGCCTTTATTTCAGTGTGCTGTAAAATAAAATCACTGTTTATCTTTGTAAAAGAGGATTCAAAATTTTCCTGACTCAAGCCAAATTGCTTGTTGAGGTTTGCCCGTGCACTCTCTGCCCTATTAAAATGAATGTAAATATGTTAATATGGCTTTGTACTTAACCAAAAAATAGAAAATTCCACAAGTGGTAAATTTACAAGTTCTTTACATTACCTGTTTGTTGTTAAATTGCCAAAGTGCATGACCTTGTCCGTCCAAGCTGACACAAACCTATCCTTAAAGGGGTTCAACCATGTGGTAATAACATACTCCAAGGGCTCGGTATACATATTAAACTCGCTTTGTAACAAACCTAGCTTCTGTATGTAATCATCTTCAGTAGGAGACGTCACAATCTCATTCCACTTGATACTAAATCTATCCCATTCTTCTTTAGACTTGAACATATTTCTGCATTTAGCCCACACATTCTTATTAACATGACATTTGCATAAAAGATGTTTAGTTGTAGGGAAAACTATCTCAATGGCTCTAATCAATTCCAAATCTCTCTTTGTGACAATAACATAAGGCATAGCACACCCTTCCATTACACCACGCAATCTACCCAACGCCCATAGATAGCTATCTTCTTTCTCAGAGTCCAAAATAACATGTGCAATTGAAAATGTCATGTTAGTTGATGTGACACCTACAATCTCTAATAAAGGATAGTGATACTTATCGGTCTTATTCGTGCAACTCATTATCAAGATTCGTGGAAATGCACGTAACAATTCCAAACTGACAGGATGTGCACAAAACAAGTCCAAAACACTCTCAGAATTAGGGCAATTCCTATGCCACTCAATATAATTATAGTCATGCAACTTCCCTAAGAGTTGTTGCATTTGAGGCCTTCCGGTCTTCTCTTCAACCCTTTGCCTTTTGCGTGCATTGTAGCTTCTCTTCAACCTCCCTGAAATTGAATGCCCCTCAAGATACTCGGCTATTTCATGGTTGTGCACTCCACAGACTACCTTTAGCATCCATTCATCCCCAGATTCTAACTTCTCTCCCTTCAATGTGAAAGGGCATCCACACTTCTTGGTGTCAATCCCACCTCTTTGCTTCCCACTCTTGCCCTGTCTATATCTTCCACCCCTTTCACACCCTAATGTAACTCTTGATATCATACCTTTGCTATCCAAATCAGATACTATTGTCACAACAACAAACCCATTTCGCTTCCCAGCCTCACAAGCCCACTGGATCAAGGATTCTCTATTGTTGAATATCTACAAAGGAAAGAAAACAAAAAACAAAAACATAAGATGTAAAAGTCCATATATACTTTTGATAGCAAAAACTCAAACTATTTGAAGATAAAGTTGGTTGACCAACCTCAGAAGTAGTAAATTCACTTTTGTAATCCATTTCCTAGTCCGATCCAACACCACAAACTTGAGTAAAAATGTCGACCTGCATTGCATAGAATATACTAAATGGGTTTAAAGCCATGATTTTTGGCAGCATTCAACCATAAATATAAAATTAATGCCTTAAAGGATACATATATTCTGTGTCTCCCATCTATGTTTCTGCAATACTTGTCGATCATGGGGAAGGAGGATCATAAAAGTAAACTATAGAAAGATACCATGCCAGGTTGTGAAATTGTGATCATGAAAGCGATATATATGATCCCTTTTCAAAGTTACAGTTTAAATCGATTATTTCCTAATTATTTCTGTTGCGAATAACATACCTTTTCACCCTCAGAATTGTCATAGAAGTTGAGTTGATGCTTCATTTGAGTCCATTACGTTAAAATCATAATATAAACGGCAGAATGTGATTGGTTTTAAGGAGGGAGGGAAAGATTTGTCTCGCTGAAAAAGGAGCGAGGGAATGTTGAGTTTGAAATGGACCAAATGGTATTAGGGTTTCTGCAAAGGAGGGATGGACAGTCGGGCGGGCTTTATTTTATTTTCGCGCGGGTTAATTGTAGAGCCTTAGCTACAGGACCAGGTAGTGAGTGATCAGCTTACGATATGGTTATGACAGGGTTAAGCAGTCCTCTTTTGTAATTTTCCCTATGGGTAAAACAGTCATTAAAAAACTTGTTGATGAATGGGTGCATTGATTAAACTTATGGGTGTGAATAGCAACAGGGGATTTGAAGATATCAACCTCTGCTGGTTCGAAGATTATAAAACCAGGGCCATCACACATCTCTACAATTCATTTAGGCAAGCAGTTATGTACCTTTTTTTTGTTCTTTTATCAAGTCAAAACCCACAATATACACATGGTATACGTTTACAAGTGTAATAAATCTTATTTACTCTGTGAATACAAACACAATCCTACACATGGTACACGTTTACAAGTGTAATAAATCTTATTTACTCTGTGAATACAAACACAATCCTCGCATTTAACCATCCAAATAGAATCATTCTGTTCAGAATCATCAAATTATCAAACCACATATTTTGCATTTTAATCAAGAATAGTAAACTCACATATTCAAGTTCCTAACACCATCAGCAATGCTTTTGTTGTCTGTTATAAAATAATATCGAGAAAAAACATCATAAGTAGCAACTTCAGAAATCATCTAGTCCCGCATCTATTACCAGATTAGAAATGAAGTTTACTAGACTGCTAAGGTTCCACACAAACAAACAAACAAACAAACAAACAATAAATAAACTGACTAAAAACATGATGGTAAACGACCCAACCAAGCCACTCCTACTAACACCTGTTGTCAAGCTGCTCCACAAAACCGCAGGGCCCAACTGATGCATCATGAGATTAAACAAAATAGTCAATCCTAAAAGCTGCAAATATGCCTTACAGTCATTGATGCTTAAGAGTCTAACGCTGTGGAACCAACCTAACTGGAAAGGAAATAAACACCTAGACATAACAGGACCTCTATTGCTCTTGGCCAACTTCAAGGTTCTTCAGTTTTGATTCCAGTTCGTCCTCATTACCTTCACCCTCTCCGGATTCTTCGCCGTCATCGTCATCTCCTCCTTCAGGATCATTCTCATCCAAAGGCGCAAGCATGTCAGGAGATTTCTTGAATAAACTCTTCAACTCATCTATGCCTTCGTCAGAGATGAAGTTTCCATTGATGTTCAGCAACTTAAAACCAGGCTTCTGAACCACAGCCTGGGCCAACACACGAGCCCCAGCTCTTCTTATTAAGTTGGTGTTCATATCAACTTCCTGTAAATGGGCATGACCTTCTAACACCTTGCTGATCTGAATAGTGCCTTCATCCTTAAGTTCATTCTCACCCAAATTCAGCTTGGTGAGAAGTGTCTTTGCTGCTATACAAGCTGCTAGAGCAGGAACAGCTTCAGCTGTTATGTCATTTCCAGCTATGTCAAAGACTTCAAGTGAAGGAGCTGATTCCTTGAGAACATTGGCTATTGCAACTGCACCCTCATCTTCTAGGTTCAGGTAGCTAAGGTAAATCTCTGTCAAATTTTCATGCTTGGAAAGAGCTTTACTCAATGCAACTCCACCTTCTACGCCAAATATGTTGTCCCGCAAGTCCAGCTTCTTCAAATGGGTACAAGTCGCAAGTGCTTCAGACAAGGCAACTCCTCCTTCGGAGCCTACTCTTGTGGAAGAGCAACGGAAATCCTCCAACAGGGGAGAACGCTTCACAATCTCAGAAATAGCAAATGCCCCTTCATTTCCGGTCATATTATTATGAAAACGGAGGACTCTAAGCTTCTCTGTGGAAGGAATCAACTCACAAACTGCACGAGCAGCTTCTTCTGAAATGCCATCATTAATCAAAAAGAGTTCCTCCAAGAAACTTTGTGATTTCAGGAGTGCTCCAAAGGCCCTAACACCTTTCTCACCCAAGGCATTGTTCGAGAGATTCAGAGATTTCAAGACACTACCTTCCAAGGCAGCTGCAAATATATTCATGACTTCGAGTGCCTCTGCCTCCGGTCTTCCTGCTATAAAATCTGATAGATCAACTTCTTTCAACTGATTCTTAATGGAAACCAATATGGGCTCGGCAACACGAGCTGCACCTAAACCAAAGCTTCTATTGCTGAAGCATATTTTAGTGTAAGTATTCCCTGGCTCCTTCAATGGCCTTAGAAGTTCCTCAGCTTCCCCAGCATCAATAAAGGCCCGTTGGGTTTTAGATATATCAAACAAAGCTTCACTGGGTGTAATGCCAGATGTCACTCTGCTGTCCTTGCTTCTAGGTCCTTTTTTAAGAACTTCCAACAGGAGCTTACTACATTCCCGGGCATAAAGCTGCACTGCAGAACCTCCATCCCCATCTGGTTCATTTTCATAGTGCTGGTCTGCAGTGGCAAAAGCCACATCCTCAATTCGTTTTGCATTTTCCTCAGCCTCCCCCTTACTCAGACTGCCATACTTCTCAGTGAAAATGGATTTAGAGCTAAGATTGTTTATCATCCGCTCCACAAGCACTTGCCTCGTATTTTGGCTAGGAGGCCATAGTTTAACTGAAAATGGTCGGCGTTCTGAATTCAGAGTTGTGGCTTCCATTGCAACAAAACCTACAAATGCAGACTAGAGTTATGTAAATAATGCCAATAAATACTTCACTAAATATTTCGACCAAAACTTATAAAAATTAGAAGGATTAAATGGTAACTATGGTGAATTTGCCAGACAAATTTTTCAGGAAATGAGAGAATAGCATTACCTATAATATCAGAAACAATATCCCTTACCCACATGATTCTTGGCAACAGAAATATAGTGTTACTATGGAGGATGATACTAATTAACCTAATTCAAAACTTACATGCAGCAATAGGAAGTGGAACAAAAGAGAGATAAAATAAAGTGCACAACCCTCTAAAACTACGAAATAAACTTGGATTCTAGAGAAAACAATGACCACCTTTAAATTTTTCTTCCCCTTCAAAAGAAGGAGGAAATTTGTATGTATGCATACACAAGCGAAAGTGTCAAACCTTCATATTAACTAGTATCACACAAGTTTTTTCACTTTTAGGTAAGTTTTTCCTTTAATAAGCAATTTTTTCCATAGGGAGTAAAATTACCAATATCTCCTATTTCTGTTACTAAGGATTATCAAGAAAGTTTCTTCACTCCGCTTTTTCTAGCAATCAAACAGAGGGTTTAATGGAATTCACACCTTCATTTGGTAAAAGATATATAGAAAATGATAGAGCAAAGAATTGATTTTTTAACCAAAAAAGAAGTGATTTGCATGCATCGTAAAATGTTTCAAAATTTTATATTTTAAAACAATGGACTATCCTCTCAGAAAGTTTCCTCCCTTTGTTTTTGAATAAGTTTTCTCTACAACACTCTTAAGTCCAATCTACATATTAAGAGTAAAAACAGTCAATAACACACTGCAAACATGCCCTCTCTCTCAAAAACCAAGTGAGATAGCAATACCATGTTATTTCACTATCCAGTTCTTCATACTTGCATCATATTTTATCTTACAGCCCTGCAGCTTCCAATCACAGGAATGATCCTAGTGCAAACTGTTATATTCATTCTATCATCTCATCTCCAACTCCTCACTAATGTGACAACAAAGTTAGATTTTCATTTTATGCTCAACTTATGAATCCAATCATTACTTCTAAACCAAAAAGTTACAGATTATACGACATACTAAGAAAATTTTTTAAGTTATAACATTATTGTACAATGAAAGCATAAAATTGTCAATTAAACCAACGCAAAATAACTTATTGATTGCATAGACTACATGGGATCTTGGATAATAGAGCTAGTTTACAAATATCAGTGTACCCAGAAACCAACCAAGGACCCTTTTACCATCAAAAGCACAACAAAGATTCAAGCTCTCGCATGAAATATGAACTACAACTAATCATAAAATTCACAACTCATAATGAACCATAAACCCAAACGAATCTAAACCCACCAAGCTAAAAAAAAAAAAAAAAANAGATTCAAGCTCTCGCATGAAATATGAACTACAACTAATCATAAAATTCACAACTCATAACGATAAACCCAAACGAATCTAAACCCACCAAGCTAAAAAAAAAAAAAACCAATAATAAGCAAGCAAATAAAGAAAACGAAATGGGTTTAAGAATTGAAAAATATTTCGAAAAACAAAGTAGCAAAATTTAAAGAGCAAAAGTGGAGCAAAAGTTAAAGAGAAAGAGATGGGTACCTTTCCTTTCTCTCCCACTATATGAATTTGGGATATTGCACTGTACTGGGGTTTATCTGAGATTTAAATGAAACACGGAAACAGAGGAACAAAATGTGTACTCACGGATAGAGAAAGAAGTGGATGGAGGGAAAACTGAAAATGAAAGCGAAGGGAGCGAACTGCGTGTAGGTCTCTTTAGATTTATCGTGCATTTATATTGGGAAAACACAGATCAGTGTCATGTACACTTCCGGCCGCGACTTTTGAGGACTTGGACTGTTTGGAAAGCCAGAGAACATTGTGCCAAATGTGGATGGGATATGATTTTCCACACTTAATTAAAGGAACAGTGTTTGTCAAGGTTCCTTCTTTGTTTTTGTTTTTTGTTTGGGTGCTGCTATATGCACATCCCATTTTTTCTCACTATACACTTAATTTTCATTACACACCTTTCTAACTTTTTAAAATTTGTTATGTTTCATACTACACCTCTCACATTACCAAATAACCCCTATTACATTCAAACTAATTTCTCTCACCAAATTCTCACTACACACCTACCCCACATTCCCAAACCACCACACAACTATAACTATTGTTAACACTTAGAAATATGTCCTAACTTCTTGGCCAAAAAAAAGAAATATGTCCTAACTTCAATTATGAGTTTTTACCAACAAAAACTATTCAGCATATTGCTGCTGAATGAACTCAATTGGTTCAGCAGACTAGTGCCAAACCTTTTGTCGAACAAAACCTTCCATTCTCTCTCTCTCTCTCTCTCTCTCTCTCATTTGTCTTATCGACCACCTGATTTGAAGGTCGGCAAAGTCATCAGTCTCTGCAACAGATCGAACCGAGAAGGACATAGGAGTGAGAGAAAAGGAGATAGGAGAGAAAGGGAAAGAGAAATAGAGAAGGAAAGTGCGAAGAGAGGGAAAGGGGCAGATTGAGGTCGTCAGTGGGGGTGGCTAAGGGTAAGGTGTTCTGTTTTTTTNNNTTTTTTTTTTTTTTTTTACGTTTTATTGTCTTTTCATATTGGGTTAAATTTATAATTTCAAAAATTTAAAAGAATGGATGTATAATGAGAGAAAATGAAGTGTGCATATAACAACCGTCTTTATTTTTACTAGGATTTCATTTATTCTTTTTATTTTGGCTTAATTATCATGTTGCTCCTTTTACTATGACTATTCACCATTGTGTTAGATTGCTTTTTACATTAAAAATTCAGTAAATTAAGGCATAAAAAATGAGTATATTTAGATATGTTCCTCCCCCTTTTCATTTTTATTTCTTTTAAGAAAAATAAAATATATTTTGAAATAAATTTATAGATAGTTACTATAAATATATGAACAGTTTGAAATACTTTGAATCAGCGGATGTTTGGAGTAATTTGGATATAAAATCTAAATTCTTGAAAATCTCAAATATTTTCTGATTTTTTAAAGATGATAATAACTGGCAATAACCTTGATGGTGCAAAAATGCAGACTGCAATAACCTTCCGGCTGAATGCTGCCCTCGTCCTGCATTAGAGCAGAACCGGATAATGTTCTCGAGCCGGAGCAGACCCCCGGTCGATCATGGTTTGGTGTTCAAGCGCACCCGGACCGTCACTCTCTCTCTCTCAGGGATTTTTTATTGTTTTAGAAATGGGCAGGATTACATCGTTATGGACATTAGAATCCAAACATCCATGAGACGGCACTTATCCAAATCACTGTAGTTGTTTAGATTTGTATGCATTCAACGATCAACAGGGCACTCGCAGAATTATTTAACAACATTGTAACGAAGCCAGAAACTAGAAACACAGTCGCTATGAATTTTACAGGGTCTTAAAAAGACCAGCAATAGCAAGTGAAATAAGCAACCCATTCACTGTCAAAGTGAAGGCTCGAAAAAGATGCGCAAATTAGCAAATGAAACAAGCAATTTTCTTGGTCTAAAAATGAGCATCATTATCAAAACAATGCCCAAAGAGGCATGGCCGCATTGGGATCATGCATTATATTGGATATTTGATTTTTAACACTCTAATTAAGTAGAAATGTTGGATGTTTAACAATAAGTTGTATCCATCGAAACCAATCAAATTGAATTAGTTGGACTGATCGATATAATTAGCTTAGACTGGATTTTAACACCTGCTTAACTTCATTAAATCTCAGCTAAGCATGATCTACAACTAATTAAAGACACCGAACAAAACCGAAAAATGTGAAAATAGCATGAAATATAACTAAGCATAAATATTCAAAACAAGGTTTAAGAAACACTTAAAATCCATAGCAGCAAAGAGTACTAATCCATAATAAATAAACCAAAAACAACGAAAATGATCGAATATATAGTAAACGAGCCTCAACGGTAAGACTTCTGGAACCTCGCTCTGGCACCGCGACCACCGAACTTCTTGGGCTCGCAGCGTCTCGGGTCCGCCACAAGCAGAGTCCGATCGTACCTGACCAGAATGTCCTTGATCTCCTTCTTGCTCTGCTCGTCCACGTACTTCTGGTAGAACGCCACCAGCGCCTTCGCTATGCTCTGACGGATCGCGTAGATCTGCGACGTGTGCCCTCCACCCTTGACGCGGATCCTCATGTCGACCCCGGCGAAACGGTGTCGTCCCAGCAGCAGGATCGGCTCGTACGCCTTGAACCGGAGGATTTCCGGCTCCACCAGTTCAATTGGGCAGCCATTGATCTTGATCAGACCGCGCCCGCGCTTGCAGTAGGTCACGGCCACCGCCGTCTTCTTGCGGCCGAAGCACTGCACCGACTCTATGGGAGCCGCCGCCATGGGGTTGGTTTGGATTCGGGTTCTGTTAAGGGTTTTCGGTTGTTCTGTGTGTGTGTGAGAGTCTGTTTTGGGTGCCGCGAGAGGGAGAGTGGGAAATAATATATGAGAGACGGGATTTAGGGTTTTGGATCGATTGAACGGCTGTGATTGTTATGTAAAACTACACAGAGAGAGTCACCCGCGGGAAAATGTATTGTCTGTGCAGTTCTGGTTATTTGTTAACACGTGGGTTATGCTTTGTATTACGTCATTACTTTGTTTCCGTCCGGCCCATAATAGAGGCCCAGTTTGTATTACGTTTTGATGGGCTTGTGACCCATACTGAGCAGGACCAGTTCGGTGGCCGGGTTGGCTCAAAACCGACCCACCCCTGCAAATGTGACTCACTTATACAAAATGTAGGGTTTGAAATATATGGTATAACCCTAAATTAATCATATAATAGCCCATCCAATAAAAAACCAAATTAATTAAACCACACTGCTTTGACAATTCCACATTGGCCAAATAGGCAAATAGGGACTAGAAGTCCACCACAATGAGACATCAAAGGCAAAAAAGGTGTTATCCAATTCACCTTCTCCACCGATCTTTTCTTTTATTATTATCATTGCACAATGTATTTTTATGATCCGAACCATTCATATTTTAGATAATTATTTGAAAATTATCTTTGCAAAATCAACTAAATCAAAAATCATTTAATCATATAATTATTACAAATAAACTAACAATGAATTAAATTGTTACAAAACCGTCTATTTATTTAATCACCGCTACATAACTAAGAGATTTTCGATTTATTAATTTTTTATGAAGATAATCTTCATAGTTAGATTTAATAAATGAATGGTTCAAATTATAAATTTACGATGCGTATGAGAATAATAAAAGAGAAGGTGAATTTGGAGAAGGCGGATTGCATTCTCAAGGCAAAATTCACCATAAAAAGCTTCATCTTCAAGTATTAAAGTTGATGGGTTAATTTTTTCTGTCTTTTCTTCTATCTTTGTAATAAGGGAGAACCATATCATCATTATCAATGAAGCTTTACAAACAGAAGCTACTTACTTCAAAGTGATGAAGTTCTTAATTTTTTTTTTGGCCAATGATTAAGTTCTTAATAACTAAACATATCATGTATCTTTCTACCCAGTGAGTATCATTTCAAAATTTATCTTAATTAGCCATTTGACAATCGCAAAAAATTATTACTCAAAAAATCAATGCTTCAACTCATGAATGACATCAAGGATTTGAATTCTTAACTTCTCAAAACATCTTAGTGGGTTCTTGTTTCACATCAAATTTATAGCACGAAAATACATAGCTAAAGAAATTTTGATGAGCAAACAAGCATTGATCTGCAATATCTACTAGACAAGAAAAGAAGCCAAGCGTTTGATCATTCTCTTAATATTCTCAGTCTGAGTCTCCTTCAAGATATGAAAAGCATGTCCCTCTCCTTCCACTTCAAAAAACTCCAATTCCCCTTTCCACCCACTTTTCCTCACCAGATCACAATACCAAACACCTCGATCCCTTATCTCATCATCCCCCGAAACACAAACAAGCATTCGAGAGCACCCAAGCCCAGCCAAACTCGGAGCACCCAAACCCACCGGGTTCACCATCGGGTTATCAATCCCTCCAGCAGCTGATGGGTACAAAAACTTCCAAACCACATGAGGCACACAATTCTCGAACTCTTCACCAACAGGCTCTGACCCGATTGGCTCGGAGCTCCAAAAGTACGGGTGGGACATAAATGCCCCCAAGATCTTCACACCACCACCACCACACAAGCTCTCAACCCCAGCCTTCATTGCTATATTATGTACAATGTTACCACCCGCACTGTCACCCCCTATATAGAGCCTATCAAAATCTCCATGGTCTAGTAACCACGGCTCGGACTGATGGGACCAGTTTTCATTGTTGGAGTGAGAAGCGACCCATTGGAGAGCGGTCCAGCAATCTTGGTACGAAATGGGAAGTGGGTTCTCCGGGGCGAGCCGGTACTCGACCGAGACGGCGACGACTTTGGCTTGCGAAACAAGGCGGTTGAGGAAGCGGTGGTGGACGAGCGAGAAGGCGGATTCGATGCAGAAGCCGCCGCCGTGGAAGTAGACCAAGACGGGAAGCTTTTGATGGGTTTGGGGGAGATGGTTTGGGAGGAAAAGGCGAGCGGAGATGTTGGGGTTGTGTGAGATGGTGATGTCTTTGGAGGAGACATTGGTTTCTGGGTCTTGGGGTGTTGGGGGCACGTAAGGAGCTTCTATGAGGCGTTCTACTGTTCCGTCTTTGTAGATTCGGAGGAGAGTGGGGAGCTCTGAGGTTATTTCTTTGGTGCTGGTGGTAGCTGCCATTGGAGACGAGATGTAGAGAGAATTGTAGAGAGATAGAGATATATGGATGATAATGGATTAGTGTAGGAGAGGAGGTTTTAATAGAGGAGATAGTCAGTAGTCAGTAGGTGGGTTTTAATGGATTGGTGATGATGATGACATTACTTTTGTTTTTTAGGTCAAAACGATGACATTATTTTTGTTTTTTAGGTCAAAAAAGGATGACATTATTTTTTTTGGCAAAAAACCGATGACATTATTGGTTAATTAGAAAACAAACGAAAAAAAATAGAGAGAGAGGAACCGTATTTGATATTTTATAGAGTAACTTCCATGTCTCTGACTATCTTCTATTCTAGCCTGATTATTCCTGCATGCAAGTTGCAATATGTTATATGTGTCCCTCAGCAAATATGTTATATATAGTCAGAAAAAGAAAATTGTTTGTCCCTAGTAAACTTGTATTAGGGTGGGTACATTAATATATATATATATATATATATATCGATCTCTCGCATCTAATGAAAGAGAAATGACATCTACTAAAAATAGCACAACTCGATCGATCCACTTTCAAATGTCTAGACGATTCCAACAAGTGTTCGAATATAAAAAACAACAGTTTGGTGCATGGAATCTGGCCAAATTCCGAGATATCAATTAAACCGAATTAAATAAAGCATTTCACATGATGCCCACGTGATTCCTCACGAGAAAATGAAGTTTGATAACAACTAAATAAAAGAATATTATAAAAACAAAATCAAATTGGAGGAGTTAGCTAGATCGTAAGAATGGCCAAACCAACCATTATATATGTTGGCCAAAGTTGAATTATATATATACTTTTTTTTCTAGAATTTTCTTATAATTTGTTTATGCTCTCGATCTTGTCAAAATTTATGTATAACTATAGACTACAGTTTATTAATTTTAAGGTGGCTTGAAGAACTATTAGAAATCTAAAGAGATATTATATTGAATTTATCCTTGGTTTCTAATCCTCTCGAAGAAGCCTATATTTATTTGAGTAAAAAAGATCTTGATAGGTTCTTCAATAACTCTAACAAGCCTCTTCAGTCTTTTTTTTGTTGTTGTTTCTTGCTGTTCTTCATTCTACCATCACTACAAATGAGGAGACTTTGCTCAGTGTCTTTTAAGCCTAATCTTTCAAATCCTGTTATGGCTGCATGAGCGGAGACTACCTTAGTCAAGGGTTGGTTGCTGGTCTTGTTTGTTCTACTTGTTGCCGAGATTCTTGGTCGATTCAAACTAGTTTTTTCGTTTTGATAAAATGTTTAAATTAGTTTTGGTTTGTTGTGTTGTTGGTTTTTCCTTGTGGTACGATTGTTGTCTGCTAGACTTTCTTGTATATCTTGCATGTATATGTTGTGGCCACTTGTTGCCTTTGGGATTCTATAAATTCATTTATTTACAAAAAGAGAAAACAAAAGATGTTTCCATATCCAAAATAATGATTCCTAAACCAAAGAGTTGGCCCAACTTGTATTTAATATTGATGAGATGAAAGCACTGCTCCTCTCCTTCCACTTTACCTTTCCACCCACTTTTCCTCACCAAATCGTACTACCAAACACCTCGATCCCTCAGCCAGCCGATCCTTGCTAGCAACACAAACAAGCAGCTGAGAGCACCCAGCGTAGCCAGGCTTGGTGCACCCTCACCCACCGGATTGCTCATTGGATTATCAACCCCCCTCCTCCAGGAGCTGATGGATAAACAAAGTTCCACATCGCACAAAAGAAAGACTTGTCAAAGCCTTCAATATATAGGCTCCGATCCAATTGGCTTCGAACTCCAAAAATAAGGGTGTGACAGAAATGCCCCCAGGAGTTTCACACCACCACACAAGCTCTCAGCCCCTGACCTGATTGCTACATTGTACATGTGTACGTACTCTATCACCACTTATGCAAATTACTCCTGTTTTAAATAACCTCATTCTCTCATTATGTCTTCACAGGCGAGAAAAACATCTTGGCATTTAGGGGACTAAACATGATCAAAGAGATTTGAATTCCTCCCTCGTTTTATTAAAACAAAAAACAAAGATTTGAACTGATAACATGAAAATGCATAGCAAAAGACAGTCATTCTGCTTATTACTACCACATTGATGAGAATGACAACAGGGATAACATTCCCAGAGCATGCAGCGCTATCTATCACTCTAGAAAAGAAGCCAAGCGTTTCCTCATTCTCTTACTATTTTCTGTCTCCAAATTATGGATATGAAAACAATAATCCTCTCCTTCCACCTCAAACAGCTCCACTTCTCCTTTCCACCCACTTTCCCTCACCAAATCGTAGTACCAAACACCTCGATCCCTCAGCTCATCCTTCCCAGCAACACACACAAGCAGCCGAGAGCACCCAAGCTTATCAAGGCTTGGTGCACCCTCACCCACTGGATTGCTCATTGGATTATCAATCCCTCCTGGAGCTGATGGATAAACAAAGTTCCACAACACAAAACTGAGAGACTTCTCAACATGAGGCTCTGACCCAATTGGCTTGGAACCCCCAAAATACGGATGTGATGAAAAAGCCCCAAGGATTTTTACTCCACCACACAAGCTTTCAACCCCGGCCCTGATTGCTACATTGTGTACAATGTTACCACCAGCAGCATCACCACCTATGTAAAGTCTATCCAAATCGCTGTGGTTGAGTAACCACGGTGATTTGTTAGCACGCTCTTCAATGGTCGAGTGAGACGCAACCCATTGAAGAGCAGCCCAGGAATCTTCGTAGGCAATGGGAAGTGGGTTCTCCGGGGCCAGCCTGTACTCAACCGAGACAACCACAACTTGGGCTTCAGAAACCAAGCGGTTGAGGTAAAAGTGATTATGGTGTGTAAAGGCGGATCCAAGGCAAAACGCACCGGCATGGAAGTAGACCAAGATGGGAAGCTTCTTTTGGGGGAGATTTGGGAGGTACAGACGAGCGGAGATGGCGGGGTTGTGTGAGATGGTGATGTCTTTGGAGGAGACACCGGTTTCGGGGTCTTGATCAGGGGATGGGGGCACAAAGGGATCGACTAANACACTTTTTGCTATTTTGTAATGAGCTGTCCTTCCTTCTAGAAGGAATGTAACAGAAAAGGAATATTAAGTATACAATGCTGAGGAGAGGCACGTTGTGTGTGTGCTCCACGAATTGCCCACTCTCTCTTTTCTTCCATTTTGCTTTCTCTCCAAAAACTCATAGAGTCCAATACAATTCACTACCTTGATGCTTGAAAATTTATCTCTCTTAAACAATGTACACCCTTAATCTTCTCAAATGCACTGATATGTTGGATGCCAAGCATTTTCCAATGCCAATGGTCAGTGGCAAGCGACTTAGTGTAAATGATGTGATTTTTTATCTAGTCCTCCCAAAAATAGGAGTGTGGTCGGCGTTCTTCAGTATTTGACTATTACTCCACCTGATATTGCTTTTGGGGTCAATCAAGTTTTTGAATTTTGGCNAGAAGAAGAAGTCTGCTGCTAAGAAAGAAGGGGAATCAAGCAGTGTTGAAGATGAGGAAGAGGATGCTTACCTGGAGGATCAACTCATGAAGGATGCAAAGGCCTTGGGAATCATTCAGGGGGCAGTATCAAAGGAAATTTTTCCCAGAATTGTAAACCAGACAACAGCAAAAGGAGCTTGGGACTTGCTCAGGGAGGAGTATCATGGAGATGAACAAGCAAGGTCTGTGACTCTCCAAGGTTTGAGACGTGAGTTTGAGTACATGAAGATGAAGGTAAATGAGTCTCTCTCTGATTATCTGAGTAGATTCTTTGAATTATCAAACCAAATGGAAAAGTATGGAGAGAATTTAACAAACCAAAGGATGGTCCAGAAAATTCTGATTAGTCTTACAAAGAAGTTTGATCCTATGTGTGTTGTGCTTGAGAGGACTACTGATTTGAATACTGTTTCAGTTCATGAGGTAGCTGGATCACTTAAAAGCTATGAATTACGATTGAATAGAGATGATGATGAGATTGGTGGTACAGAAAGAGCATTTGCTAGTATGAATGTGAGTCACACAGGCCAAGCTAAATTCACCAAAGGAAATAGTAGTGGTGGAAGGAGACAGTACAAGGGCTGGAAGGATAAAACAAGGAAATGGGAAAATAGAAGTTTTGCCAATACAAGGCAGGGAGCAGGAAATGAAAGTGGAAAGACTAGGTGCAAAGTGTGTGACAAATTACACTTTGGAGACTGCTGGTTTAAAGGCAAGCCAAGGTGTTATAACTGTGACAAGCTTGGTCATGTTGCCAAGGAGTGTCATCAGCCAAGTAAGAAAGGGCAGATGGTTAATTACGCCAATCAAGGGAATCGAGAGCAGGATCAAGCTGCTATGTTCTATGCATGTCATAAAGCTTCTGTGCATAAGAACAATGAGGGTTGGTATTTGGATAGTGGTTGCAGCAACCATATGACAAGTTGTGAGGCATTGTTGATTAACATTGACAGAAGCCTTAGGTGCAAAGTTAAAATGGGAACAGGTGAATTAGTTGATTCTGTTGGAAAGGGCACTTTAGTTGTGGAAACTAAGGGAGGCACAAGACATATTCCAGAGGTAATGATAGTGCCGGGGCTTGATGAGAATCTTCTGAGCATAGGGCAGATGATTGAACATGGTTATTGGGTTGTTTTTGGAGATTTTAAGGCATGTATATATGAAGATAGAAGCATGGAAATTCTGGTGGCCACTGTTAAGATGGAAGGAAACAGGTGTTTCCCACTTACTTTTGATTGTGTCAATCCTGTTTTGGCAAACAAGGTGACAGTGGTTGAGGCATCATGGAAATGGCATAAAAGACTTGGCCATCTGAATTTCGAAAGCTTGAAGCTGTTGCAAGAAAAGAACATGGTCCTAGGTTTACCTAAACTCACTGCCAAGGATCATGTGTGTGAGGGGTGTGCTGTGAGCAAGTCATTTCGAAAAGCTTTTGATAAAGTTGATGTCAGAAGGGCAAGTGAACCTCTTGAATTGATTCACACAGATGTGTGTGGTCCAATGCTTGAGACTCAAGGTGGGAACAAGTATTTTCTGACCTTCATAGATGATAAAAGCAGAATGTGCTGGGTCTATTTTCTAAGAGCCAAGTCTGATGTATTTGCTGTGTTTAAAAAGTTTAAGTCCATGGTTGAGCTACAATGTGGATTTAAAGTGAAGAAGCTAAGGAGTGATAAAGGTGGAGAATACATGTCACAAGAGTTTGAAAACTTTTGTGCAGAAGTTGGAATTGAAAGACAATTGACAGTTTCTTATTCTCCTCAGCAAAATGGAGTTGCTGAAAGGAAAAATAGGACAGTAATGGAAATGGCAAGGTCCATGCTACATGACAAGAAGTTACCTCTGAAGTTTTGGGGTGAAGCTGTTAATACAGCTGTGTATTTACTAAACAGGTGTCCAACTCGTGCTCTAGAGTGCATTACACCTTTTGAGGCCTACAGTGGAAGAAAACCAGGCATTAAACATTTAAAAGTGTTTGGATGTGTATGTTATTTCCACATTCCATCTCAAATTAGACAGAAGCTAGATGAGACAGCACGCAAAGGAATCTTTGTAGGGTATGGTACAAGAGAAAAGGGCTATAGAGTTTTTGATCTGGAAAATAGCAAGGTGATTGTGTCTAGAAGTGTGATTTTTGATGAGGAAGCCTTATGGAATTGGGAATTGAATGAAACTCAGCATGTGACTGTACCATTTGACAAAATGGACAGAAATGTGAGTGATAGTGATTTCTACCTACCTTCTACACCTATGCACCAGGTTGCTGTCTCTAATGAAGTTGAAGAAACAAGCTTGAGATCACAAGACCCAAGAACAACAAGTGATGGCAGTAGACAAAGTCCTGAAATTTGTCCAAATCTGCAGATTGGTGAAATTGAACTGTCTGATACTTATGATACAACACCTAAGAGATGGAAGAGTTTAGATGAGGTGTTTGCTCAGTGCAGAGTTAGTATTGTTGAGCCTGAAAACTATTTAGATGCTGCAAAGGATCTTGCTTGGCAGAAAGCAATGGAAGATGAGATTGGTATGATAGAGAAGAATGAAACTTGGACTTTGGTAGACAGACCTGCAAACAAGGCTGTAGTAGGAGTGAAATGGGTGTTTAAGATCAAACTACATTTAGATGGCTCCATACAGAAATACAAGGCCAGATTGGTAGCAAAAGGCTACACTCAAAAGCCAGGAATTGATTTCAATGAGACCTTTGCTCCAGTAGCTAGGCTTGACACTATCAGAACACTAATTGCTCTTGCTGCCAGAAAAGGATGGAAGTTGTTTCAACTTGATGTAAAGTCAGCTTTTCTAAATGGAGAGTTGGAAGAGGAAGTTTATGTTGATCAGCCAGAAGGTTTTGAAGTTAGAAATGAGGAACATAAAGTGTATAAGCTGCGGAAGGCTTTGTATGGGCTCAAACAAGCACCAAGAGCCTGGAACAGCAATATAGATGCATATCTGCAGCAGTGTGGATTTCAAAAAAGTCCTAGTGAGCCAACTTTGTATGTGAAGAACAAAGAGGATCAAGCAATTCTAATTGTCTCTATATATGTAGATGACATTGTCTATACAGGAAGTGATTGTGGAATGATTGAGGAATTTAAAGTTGATATGATGAAGAGGTATGAAATGAGTGATCTGGGCATGCTGCATCATTTCTTGGGAATTGGTGTTATCCAGCAAGAAGGGAGAATCTTCTTACATCAGAAGAAGTATGCACTGAATTTACTTGAGAAGTTTGGTTTAAAGGGTTGCAAACCAGTGGTAATTCCTTTAGCTACAAATGAGAAATTAAGTAGGAATGATGGAGGTGAGCCAGCAGATGAGGAGCAATATAGGAAAATGGTGGGAAGTTTGCTATATCTGACTGCCACTCGTCCTGATATTATGTTTGCTGCCAGTTTGTTGGCAAGGTACATGCACAATCCTTCGACAAAACATTTTGGAACTGCCAAGAGGGTACTGAGATACATAAGTGGTACAATTGACTATGGCATTCAGTATGAGAAGGGTGAATCTCCTCCTCTCTTGCTTGGATTTTGTGACAGTGATTGGAGTGGGAGTGAGGATGACATGAAATCTACTTCAGGATATGCTTTCACATTTGGAAGTGGAGTGTTTTCATGGGCATCAGTTAAACAACAAAGTGTTGCTCTGTCAACTGCAGAGGCAGAATATTTGAGTGCTTCAGAAGCAACAACACAGGCAGTATGGTTAAGGTTTGTGTTGAATGATTTTGGAGAAGAACAGTTGGAGCCAACCACACTGTGGTGTGATAATACATCAGCCATTGCCATTTCAAAGAATCCTGTTTTCCATCAGAAAACTAAGCATATCAACAGGAGATTCCATTACATACGTGATGCAATGCAGGAGGGAGCAATTGATTTACAATACTGCAGAGGTGAAGATCAGCTTGCAGATATTCTTACTAAAGCCCTTGCTAAAGACAGATTTCAAATGCTGAGAAGCAAGCTTGGGGTGGTTTCTGTTAAGGCATTAGAAGGGAGTGTTGGTGTATAATGCCTTAACAGCTAAATGATTAGCTAGTTAATTAATTCAGTTTTTCATTATTTGTATTAGAAGGATGAGAATGCAAGTGACAGGTGCAAGTCTAGATGACTGACTGTAATGTACAGCTGGGATTAGCTCATAGGCTTTCTCACACTTTTCTGTTATTTTGTAATGAGTTTTCCTTCCTTCTAGAAGGACTGTAACAGAAAAAGGAATATTAAAATACAATGCTGAGGTGAGGCACAATTTTGTGTGCTCCACGAATTGCTCACTCTCCCTTCTCTTCCATTCTGCATTCTCTCCAAAACTGATAGAGTCCAATAAGTTTCAGTTCTAGTTCTTTGGGAAGTGGTGGATTCCGAGGTTACCAACATGATGTGGGTGGTAGGCAAGGTTCAGGACATAGTCACAAATTTGGAGATCAGTCCATTTCTGGTAGTGTTAGTACCTCGGATTTCTCAAAAAGACAGCGATTCCCTAGAGTTGGTGCTCATAGGTACCCAGTTTGTGAGACTTGCAACAGACATCATGAAGGGCCTTGCCTAAGAAGTACTACGGAAGGATGCTTCCATTGTGGTCAGATGGGGTACTACAGAAAGGACTGCCCGATGTTGTACCATGGAGAAGGTGAAGCTTCTGGATCAGCTGTATGAATGAAGCAAACTTTCGGGGCTCAAAGTCATAGCCACGGAGCGACACAGAGTGGTGATGGTACAAGTAGCAGTGGCGCTCTGTCTAATCACTCCTTTAGAGGATATAGACAACAAAGAGGACGTTCCAGAGCTTCAGGCAGAGTCTTTACCATGACCCAGCAAAGGGCATCAGTTTCTCTAGACGTCATTTTAGGTACGTGATCTAGTTTGGGTGAAAGACCCGTATTTGTTAATTACGCACTTTATTGTCTCACTTAAACTTGCTCAGTTTGACGTTAGAGAAGCTTAAGTATAATCTAAAATCAATTAGAGAATTTAGTAAGATCCTAAGTAATAGTTTTTGGGGAGATAAGGGTGATATCGATTGTGGAATGGTAAGTGGGGCTAATGGGAAATTCTAATTAGGATGGAATGGAGAAAGTGATTGAGGGAAAGAATTTAAGGTAATGGACTTACGTAAGAATATTTATTTGTAGTTGGAGCGTGCTAGATGGCGTAAGTTGGTGGAGAAACAGTGTTTTAGAAAAGAAACACTAAGGGAAGTTTAAGGAAATATCATATTATAATTAAGTGGGATTTTTAATCAGAGTAGCGCAGCGGAAGCGTGGTGGCTTACAGTCTGAGAAGAGCAAAGGAAGAAATTAGGGAATTTGAGAACTAGATTACCACCATGTGTGAAAAATTTTGAGGATGAAATTTTCTAACGAGGGGAGATTGTAACGACCCGTACCTTTTTAAGTACATTATAATAGGGCCCAAAGTTGACTTTTGGTTCTAGTAAGATTTTAGTTTTGACCTTGGGTCCATTAGGAAGGTCTTGAGCTCACGAGTTCATTGACACGCGGCATGGGTTATTTAGAGCTCTGGTTAGAAAGTTATGAACGTGAGAAGAGACCCAAAGTTGACTTTTTAAATTACTCAAATTCTAGAGTTGACTTTGACATGGTTGCGTAGAGCTCGACTCCACGAGTTCGTAGACATGTAGCATGCGTCACTTGGAGCTACGGTTTGAGAAATATGGAGGTTCAAAGTGAGGGGCAAACTTGTAATTACGTTGAGATGGGTTTAAATTTCTAGAAATTTCTGGAAACTTCCCCCTTTTATTTCTCTCTCTTCTCTCCCCTCCCCACGCGAAAGCAGCCCCCCCAGCCCGTTACTTCTTCTCTTCTCCTCTCCCTTGCGCCACCTCCACAACCGGCCACCCAGACCCACCGGGACGCCCCCCAGTCGCCGGCTAGCAAGCTCACGCTGCCCCAGCCCCTTTCTCTCTCTCTCTCCCGATCTCTCTTTTTCACCTACGCGCGATTGGAGCTTCCAGCTCCAGCCATTTTCGGCGGCACCAGACGACGAGACGGCCGAGGACCACTCCCCAACCGCCGACCGTCCCTCCCGAGCTTCCGCACACCGGCCAGCCACGTTCCAGCAGGAAATCAGCTCGGAAAACTCCCCAAAGCCGCCGGTCCTCTCCTAATATTCCGACCAGATTCCGGCGTCAATCTCCTTGATTTTAGGTGGGTTTTCCTCCTCTCCTCTTGGGCTTCTTTTCCCTTATTGTTGGGTTGTTCAATTTTGAGAAATTGTGAGAGATTGAATTTGGGGGTGTGAAGGTATTTTCGGGTTTGGCTTAGATTTCCAAAATTTATCCAAATTGTGTAATGTTGTGGGCGATCTCCGTCATTAGAAACATATAATCGAAGTTTGGAACGAGAAATTTGGGGAAAATTACCAGATAAAAATAAGCTAGTGGCATGGGTTTTGAGTCGAGACGGAAAATAAGTTGGGCTGTAGTTAAATATAGATTTTTGGAGCGTAAGGCCTAGAACGTGCACTTGTGTTTTTACGATCGTAAATTGAATAGTATTCTAACGTATTGTCGTTCTCGTGTTAGGCGACGTTCCCGAGCCTAGATATGATCCAGCCGGAGACCAAAGCTAGGCTATCTCTGTGAGTGGACTTCGTTTCCTAAACTTTGTTATGAATTGTTTATGGATTTTACGATTTAATTCATATTTTTAGTTGAGTTTATTTGAGATCTGATTTATTTAAATTAGAAGTATTATTTGGTTCGCAAGTTTAGTTTACAGATTTCTTATAGAAGTTTGACTTAGACGTTGGGTTGAAATTTGTTATACTGGATTTCATGCTTTGGTGAGACAAAAAGGAATTCAAAATGTTTTTCATGTTTGAGTTTGAGAAAATACTGGATTTCAATGGGTTTTGTGCCAAGGATTTACTAGTTGTGGTTTTTAAGAAACGTAAGTAATTTATATCTTAGGAAAGGAGTTTCGGAAGTTTATGATTTCAAACCACCCCATTCAGTACCCTTCAGATTATCAGATTATATAGGTTTTTGGGACCCATCACGGCACACACATAGGCTTTGGGCCGTGTGTCGGGATGCTTTGCCATTTGGGGGTGGCCCTGCATGCACGTATGGCAGGATTATTGGCCATGCATGTGTATGACAGACTCTGACTCTGCACATGTACGGCAGGATTATTGGCCCTGCATGCGTATGGCAGGTTGTGAGCCATGCGCATGTACGGCAGGTCGTGGGCCCTGCGCATGTACGGTAGGTTCGGTGGGTAACTGTTTGGGTGAACGTTTTATTATTATATCAGTTTTATAAGAATGTTTCAAAGGATATAAACTTCAGTTTGTTTGATGCTTGTTAGCTTAAATTGTTTTATTGATTTTCCCAGAAAATCTCAAAGTGGATTTTAAGTATTGGTTTACTTATCCCGTGAATTTTACAAAATGTTTTAAAACTAGGGATTTCAAAGAGGATTTGTGAGGTATTAAGGAAACTTGAAAGTAAAGGATTTTTAATGCTTATTTTGATTTATGTCCACTCACTGAGTCGTCTCATTAGCTTTATCCTTTATTGTTGTTTTAATTTTTCCCCCAGGTTGTAGTGGTCGAGCCGTCGAGCCAAGGACGTCGAGGCAATCTAGTTAGCTGGTGTAGTTTATAGGTGTTTAGTTATCCTTGTAAACCTAGTTTCTTAGTGAATTCTGTAGCCAGTCATGATAATCTTTTGAATAGTTAAATAATTGGTTTTGAAATTTGGGTCGGAGACCCTTTGGTTGCGGTAGAGGAGCTGTAATGCTTAGCAGTGCTTTTGCAGGTCTTCGTGGAAAAAGGGTTAGTCCAATTTCAGGGGAGGTTTTGCCGAATTTTCGGTAGGATTTTCCTTGATATTGGATTCCCGCAGGATCACTCCGAGTTCCAGGGTGGAATTCGGGGAGGGTCCTGTCAATACCTGCCCATACAATGGTTGATGCTTCTGTTTCAACAATTTTATAACACTTTTCTAAGGGTAATATTGAATGTTGTAATTTTGTTATTTCCTTTTTAATTTCTTGAACTAATTTAATATCTTTATTATTAAAGTATTTTTGTCCAGTTTTACCATGTAGTATAGCTATTTTTCTTCCTAGGTGCATAATTTAATAATCCTAAAAATGCTTGTAATTGTTTCCTATCTTCTAGTTTATCTGGAAATTCTAATACTTTTTTAGCTACATGTTCTTGTAATTCAATTTGTCCTGATTTAATATACATTCCTAAAAATTCAATGTCTTGTTTTTCAAGTTCTATTTATTTTTACTAATAATAGTAATACCATTATCAATAAATTCTTGCAAAATAATTTCAAGATATTTTCTATATTCATTCTTATTTTTACTATGCATAAGAATATCATCTACATATATACTACAAAAAGAATCATATTTCTTAAATAGTTGATCCATCTTTCTTTGGAATATAGATGGAGCATTCTTTAATCCAAATGGCATGACAAGCCATTCAAAATGTCCTTCTGGACAAGTGAAAGCTGTTCACTCAATTGATTCTAGTGTTAGCCTAATTTGCCAAAATCTTGATTTACAATCAAATTTATTAAAATATTTGCTATCTTGTATTTTATTTATTAATTCATCTTTATTAGGGAGTCTATAACTATCTTCATATGTATTATCATTTAAACGTCTATAATTATACACAATTCTAGCTTTTCTTCTCTTTAGTTCTGAAAATTTTCTTATGATAAGTAATGTTGATCTATGTCTAGATTTTGAAGGTCTAATTACTTTTAAGTTTAAAAGTTCTCTAATTTGTTATTCAAATTCTTGTTTGTCTATTAAATTACATGGACAATCAGCTGTTTTAATTTTTAAGTCTAAATCAATTATGTCTAATTTTGCTAATATTTTATTTTTATTCCAATGTTTCTGTGGATCTTCTCCAATAACTCTTGCTTGTTCAGCTAGTTGTAATAATTCCTCTAAGTGTCTTAGGTCTACCTAAATGAAAAATTTCTAATGGTGTTATAGTTTCTAGTAATGGATATGAATGTTCAAATATTTTCATCAAATGTTTGTAAGTCATCAATGTCCTCTATATGCTCTAAATCTTCTGGTTCTTCAAGACTAATATTATGGTGTGTATTAGGAGGGTTACTATGATCTACTGTAGTTATTCCTTTCTTAAAAAATCTAATTCCTAAAGGAGTGTATAAAAATCCTCCTTGTAGACTTTTTAGAAAATTAAGTCCTATAATAAAGGTATATGTTCCTACTGGTGAAATCAATGTCATTAGTAAGGTAAACTGTTGTCCTTCTATTCTTATTAGTATTTTGTTTATATAGTGTGCTAGTACTACTACTTCTATATTAAATTGAGTTATTTTTGCTAGTTTAGATAATTTTTTTCTAAACTGTTCTGGTACTAGATTTTGATTAATTACACATTTAGCACTTCCTGTATCTATTATTGTTATTGTTTGTATTCTATGTTCTTTTGAGAATTCTAACTCACAATTTATGGTTAGTAATGAACTAGTTTTTGTATTTTCTGTGTCTAGGTTTGTCATGTTTTCTACTCTACTTATTTCTAATGAATTTATTTCAACTAGTTGGTTATCACATAATTTACAATAAACTTTATTAGTAATCCTACCTCTATAATGTGAAATTACTTTTTTATTACATTTTATACAATTAGTTGGCCATCCAAAATTGTTATAAATATATTTTCTTCTTCTCCTGTTAAAACACTATTAATATCTGTTTCAGAGTTTTCATAATCTTCTAAAAATTCTTCATCTTCTTTAGACTCAGAATCACATATATTAACACTATAAATACTTTTATTATCACTAAAATTATCTAAGCTATACACAGATTCTAAATCTTCATCATGTTCTAAATTAAATTGTTCTATTATTTGTATTTTCTCATCTCTATTGGTTTTTCCTATTTTAGGACATTGTGGTCTTATATGTCCTACTTCACCGTATAAATAACATATACATTTACTCTTATCTCTTGGTACTTTATACTTTCTTATCCAAGGTTTATTAGTTTTTTTTGTAAAATGTTTAGGTAAATATTTTCTCTTCCTAAATGTTTGTGATTTTTGTATGTTAAATTTCCTGTATTTTCTAAAATTTTTCTTTCTGTAGTTTTTCTTATAGGGTTTATAAGGTTTCATAAGGTTTCTTTCTTTTGTGGCAGCCATATTGTTTAGGTAAATCAATGTTCTTACAACTCAGGTAAAATTGTTTCCTTATTTGTCTTTTTGCTTTTATTTGACTACATTCTTGTCTAAGTATTTCATATACATGTGCTACTCTAGGGCCAATTAATGGTTCCATTTTCTTTGGATGTATTTGTCATTCTGTCCAAATTCTTTCTCCTATAGGTCCTTTTATTTTCATTATGTAAGTGTCTAATAAATTAAGGTCATTAATTCTTCATGTTCTTCCTAAATATTTAAAAAAGTCTATTGTGTATTCTCCAATATATTGTAAATCACAGATTTGTAATTGTTCTAAATTTCTAATTGCTCTAATATGTTCTTGTTCACTTCTCATGTCTAATCTGTTTTGATTTAAGAATTCTGATTTAATTAATGTTATAAAGTCTGTTATATTAAAATTTTGTATTGTATTATTATAATCTACTAAACTTTTAACTTTCCAATTTTGAAAAAAATTAAAAACCATTCCATCTAATGTGTGTTCAAAATAATCTAACATTTCTTTGTTTGTACTAAAGTCTAACATTATTGATGCACGTGCACATCCTTTTTTCCAAATTTCTATAGTTTTCTTCCAGTCTTGGGGTTCTGTTCTATCTAAATTTGAATTGTTTTTTGCTAAATTTACATCTCTAATTCCTAGAATATGTGATATTGTATTTTTTATTATATTATGTTTGTTATGAAATTCTTGATATGTATATTGTTTGTTTTCTGTATAAGGTTCATTAGTTCTTACTATTCCAATTTGTTCTGACCTAGATGTTCCTGTATTTTGGTAACTCATACCAGATTCTCCAGTTTCTTCTACTTGATTACATTCTTCTATTTGTTCTAATAAATGATTATATTCATTAGTTCTAAGGATATGTTATAGTCTTAATTCAAGAATAAGATTTACTAGTTCTTCATCATTCTTCTTATGTAAGCCTAAATCATAAGTTTTATATTTATCTATGACAGGACCCACTCCAAATTCCACCCTGTAACTCGGAGTAATCCTGCGGGAATCCAATATCAAGAAAAATCCTACCGAAAATTCGGCAGAACCTCTCCTGAAATTGGACTAACCCTTTCTCCACGAAGACCTACAAAAACACTTCTAAGCACCACAGCTCCTCTACCACAACCAAGGGGTCTTCGTCCCAAAGTTCAAAATCAATTATTTAAATATTCAAAAGATTATCAGGGTTGGCTACAAAAATTTACCAAGAAACTAGGTTTACATGGGTAACTAAACGCCTACAAAATTCACAAATTCGCTAGATTTCCTCGACGTTTTTGGCTCGACCGTTCCACCGCTACAACCTAAGGGGAAAAATTAAAACAACAACAAAGGATAAAGCTAATGAGATAACTCAGTGAGTGGACATAAATCAAATAAGTATTAAAAATCCTTTACTTTCAAGTTTCCTTAAGACCTCACAAACGCTCTTTGAAATCCCCCAGTTTTAAAATCACTTTCATAAAATCTACTGAAAACTCTATGTAAAAAGTCCGCATCTGAAATCCGTTTTGAAAACTCTGATAAATTGATAAAACTGGTCAAGCTCCCAAAATATTAAATAAGAACTGCAATTTGTATCAACCAAGGATTATTTTGTAAACTGCTTTGACAAAGAAACCTCTCACCCAATAGTTACCCACCGAACCTACCGTACATGCGCAAGGCCCACGACCTGCCGTACGTATGCAGGGCCAATAGCCTGCCGTACATGCACAGGGCTCACAACCTGGCATACGCATGCAGGGCCAATAATCCTGCCGTACATGTGCAGAGCCAGAGTCTGTCGTACACATGCAGGGCCTATATACCTACCATACGTGCACGCAGGGCCACCCCCAAAGGGCAAGGCATCCCGACACACAGCCCAAAGCCTATGTGTGTGCCGTGATGGGTCCTAAAGACCTATATAATCTGATAATCTGAAGGGTACTGCGAAGGGTGGTTTGAAAACCATTTCCCGTAAATCTCTTTCCATCCATGAAAACATATAACATTTCCAATACTGTGAAATCATTAAACCAACCACTATAAATCCTTTTTCGATAACCAAACCTTTAATATTTCAAGATACAAGTAAACTACATACGTTTACTTGAAAAATCAAAACGTTTCCAAGATTTAACGACTCAAATAAGTTATCATGAAAAAGAATTCCCAAGCATATCAAATCTATTTCCTTGTATTAATCTTCAAACGAAGCTCAAGAATCAAATAATATTTCTCAATTAATAAAACTCAATTAAAACTCAAAATATAAATACGAATTAAATCATGAAATTCATAAAAAATTCATAAACAAAGTTTAGGAAACGAAGTCCACTCACAGAGATAGCCTAGCTTTGGTCTTCGGCTGGATCGTCTCTGGACTCGGGAGTGTCGCCCAACACGAGAACAACAAGACGTTAGAATACTAATCAATTTACAATCATAAAAACACAAGTGCACGTCCTAGGCTTACGCTCCACAAATCTATATTTAACTATAGCCCAACTTATTTTTCGTCTCGACTCAAAACCCGATGCCACTAGCTTATTTTTAATTCGGTAATTTCCCCAATTAACCTCCATTCTATCTAACTTGGCCGAGTGTCGTCCGGGTGTCGTTTTGACAACCAATAAATGCCCAATTTCACCCCAAACTCACCATTTCTCTGATTTCCTTCAAATTAACTATTCTAAACCTCAATAATCGTTTCTAAAGGTGAAAATTACGTCCAATTTCAATTAAATCACCATAAACACATCAAATTTCTAGAAATCCCGAAATGGGCATAAGCACCAACAATCAAACTTCCAATTTCCTCAATAATTTTCCAAATTTCTCGTTCCAAACTTCGATTAGAGGTTTCTAATTACTGAAATTACCCAAAACACCTAACAATTTATGTTAATTTTAAACACCCATGCTAAACCCGAAAATAACATAACCCCCAAAATCTCCCACTTCCAAATTCTTCAAATTCCTCAAATTCAATCCACCAATCTAGTCCCTAATCACCCTAAATTTGTGTCTTATCCTTCAATTGCACAAAATAACCATCAATTTCACCCAACCATGGCCAAATCCGAAATGGGTCTCAAACCCTCCAAATTCTTCATCCACAAATACTCAACATTAAACCACCAAATTAGGGGGAAAATAGAGCCTAAAGTGAGGGGAAGAAAACTCACCTAAAATAGAGAAGAGAAGCATCGGAAAACTGGCCGGAAATTGGAGGAAGGGACCGGCGACAATGGCAGCCCAAGTTGGTCTCGTCGCGCACAGGGGCTGGGCTGGCTGGAGGAGCGGCTAGGGAGGCTCGTCGGCGGTGGGAGGTGTCGCCGAAGGGGCTGGGTCGGCTGGGAGGGCTGGTTGGTCGCGCAGGGGGAGAAAGGAAGAGAGAAACGTCGGGTTGAGGGGTGCTGCTGCCTGCGCGTGGAGAGGGGAAAGAAGAGATAAAAAGGGGGGAAATTTCCAGAATTTTCTGGAAATTTAAACCCACTTCAACATAATTACAAGTTTGCCCCTTACTTTGAACCTCTGTATTTCTCAAACCGTAGCTCCAAATGACGCTACTACGTGTCTACGAACTCGTGGAGTCGAGCTCTACACAACCATATCAAAGTCAACTTTGGAATTCAGGTAATTTAAAAAGTCAACTTTGGGTCTCTTCTCACGTTCATAACTTTCTATCCGTGGCTCTAAACAACCCATGCCGCGTGTCAATGAACTCGTGAGCTCAAGACCTTCCTAACGGACCCAAGGTCAAAGCTAAAATCTTACTAAAACCAAAAGTCAATGTTGGTCCCTATTATAATGTACTTAAAAGGTACGGGTCGTTATAATCTAAATATTCTTCTTCGGTTAAATTATCTATGTCATCAATCATTTTATCCATTATGTGATCTAAGTTAGCTTCTATTAAATTTTGTTCAATATTATTAAAGGCCATATGTATTTGTTCTTCAAGTTCACTTTCAATATCACTATTTTCAATTTGTTTTAATTTGAAAATTTTATTGCTGCTATTCCATCAAAATGTTCATAAATTTGTGCTTTTATAGGTTGTCTATTATTTATTGTAAGTTTCAAATTAGGTAGATTCCATTCAGTTCCTTCTAAAAAGCTGTTATCTACATGTCTCGCTTCTATCATGTTAACATACTTACTTCCAAACATTTTCATTAAATCTTGAAATTCAATATTAAATTTATAGTCTAATTTATCTGTAACTTTTCCAATATACATTAAACTTACACTTAAATTTTTATATTCACCTTTCATGTTATAATTTTTTGTTCTAATACTTACTTTTATGTGTTGGCTAAATTCATTTATTTTCATTGGAAAATTAGGTATACATCCTACTATTGCTAAGTTCTTATTAAGATCCACTTCAGCTATAGCTATTGCAGCTTGTTCATGATTTTCCCATCTGTCATAATAAATATATATTAATGCTTTAGTTCCTACTTGTGCTCTTGATAATCCTGCTATTCCTGCAAGAATTGGTCCTACATGTAGTAGTCTATATTGTTGTTTTTTAAGTTCCTTAGTTGCTTCTGGACTTAATAAATCCAATATGACTTCTTTATCTATACAACTTATTTCTTGTTGACTTATATTGCTGACATTACTTTTCTTACTTTCTAACATTCTTAGATTATACGATGAGTTCTTATGTTTCTGTGTTTTCTCAAATCCTTTTCTAAGAAATTCTTATGCTTCTATTTCTGTTGGATAGATGTCTTCGGTTCTGACCACTTCTTTGCCTTTGCCTTTGAATAGTTCCATTTAGTATTATCAAAGGGATTGATTTTCTTGTGTTTAGTTATTGTTTTTCTTATGGTTAATGCTTCTAATTTCTATACTAATTTTGGAGGTAATATAGCTTTATGGTTTGCTAAGGTTATGCGTATATCAGCAACTTGTCCTTCAAGATTTTCTAACCTTTCACTTATATTTACCAAAAGTTGGATTATAAAGTTATTTTGTCTAATGGGAATATTTTGATTTGGTACATTAGATGTGTAATCTGAAAATCCTATTGGTTTACTATTTGTTTCTGTTTTTGAAAATACTTGTAATGTTTTAGTATATTTCGAGTTAATTTTTACACTTTGCTTTAATTCATTAATTGATCTACTTTAGTATGTAAAATTTTTACTCGTTTTGTTAAGTCTTTTTATATTAACTGTATTTGTTGTTTTTGTTTTTAAGTTGGTCTATAATTAAAAGGAAATTTATGTATATTTTTATTATTTTCTTCTAATTGTTTAGTAATATAGTCTAAATTTTTTCTCATAACAATAAAAGAGTTCTTTTCTTGATTTTGTACTAAAAGTTCTATTGACTTATTTTGTTTGTTCTATTTTTAACTTGATTTTTTTTGACAAGTTAATTATTAAGTCTACAATACTATTTTCTATATGTTGATCTTTTTACTATGCAAAATATGTTTATTTTGAGTATCAGGAAAATTACAAAGCAAAGTATTTTGATCTAAAGTTAATTTTTTCTTTTGATGTTCGTTTAATTCTAGATTTAAATAGTCTATCGTAAAATCTATAGCCTACCTTGTTCTCTTATGATTGCTAAAGTATTTTGTAATCTTTCTTTTATTCTTTCTAATTCTACTAAGTTCTCTAAATTTATTCTAATAATAGTATGGTAATCACTTCTAGTTTGATCGATCAAACTAATATTATGTAACAGTAATCTTTGTTCGTGTTCTTTTATCCTTCTATTTTTATATTTTATACTTTTTATAATAACTTATAATCTTCTCTTAATTTCAGTAACAATATGATATGGCATGCAAATAAGATTGAATTTTCTTTCAATTGTATTTGTGATTTCTGTCCTCAAAATACTTTCCTACTTGAACATATAATTATAATGTTAAACTAGGCTCTAATACCAAATTTTAGGAGCGAAATTACCAATTAGGAGTGTCTCTAAAATAGTCGATCTGGATACTGTGTAGAGTATAGTATAATAAGTATGGAACACCACACGCAGCATCTCAGGCTATAATAATGGTTAGAACTCAGGGACCTGTAGACTCATGGACCTTTCTTATAGTAGCAGAGTAACACGTAGAGAGACTCTAAGATAGTAAATAAGCTCTGAAGATTAATATAAGGACTAGGTTTAACAGAATAATAATATATTTACAGTAGTGTTTCTCTATTTTGGACTAAAAGCCTTCTAGTTAAACCAAAAAATAAAAACTTAAGGGAGAATAGAAATGAAGATTGTGCTTTGGATAAAAACTGATATTTTTATTGCATATATGAGTACTGGTACAAGAGTATGAGTATGAAATACAGAAGGTTTTTAGAACTTAGCACGAGAGATTTTTGCTTCTCAAAACCGTGCTGTACAACATAACTTATTCTCTTATTTATACAAATTGTAGTTCTTATCTTCAGTTGAGTTCTGATCCTTCTGATTCTGATCTTTGTAGGTTCTGATCCTTTCTTCATTCTGATCTTTCTCTTCATTCTGATCTCTTTCTTCATATGCTAATAGCCAAAGGACAAATATACTAGAAACCAAAGCTTGAAAGTAGGCAAAGTATACCACGTGAAGTTGCGAGTATTTCTTTTTTAAAAATGGGTGGGGAAAAAGGATCGGTGGGTGAGAATAGCATCACTCAATTATTTATTTGTTTGTTTATTTTTCGCTTACACGAGTTTTGTTTAGGGTAGAAACCCTGCCAACTAAACCCGTTGGCCCTTTCTCGGAATTTCCAAAGATTAAAGAAGCTGTAGTAGCCAAGTGAGGTGGCTGGAGAAAACCAAATTAAAAATAAAAAATAAAAAAACGATAAAACGAAATTAAAGAAAACCAGAAACCCATCATATCTGATACTCGATTGGGTGATCAACCATGGCGAGCAGTAACAATGGCGGGAGCGGAGGAGAAGATCAGAATCTGCAACAAATGGATGAGCTTAGCAAAACCCTTAAAGAAGGAGAAAGAATTCTCGCGCCAACCCGACGACCCGACGGTACGCTCCGCAAACCCATCCGGATTCGGCCTGGATATGTGCCCCCAGAGGAAGTCGCCATTTACCAATCCAAAGGTGCTTTGGTATGATATCATTCTGTTACCCTTTTGCTTACAAAACTCAGGAATTCTTCTAACCCTTATGCAATGTTTGGCTGCTGAGAAATGAAAAGAGAAGGAAAAAGTATTAAGAAATTTATAAGCCCATGTTTTCAATTAGTTTTTCTGGTTGGTGAAAATGTTAGAAGTAAATCTATTGCCTGTCATTAGAGTCCAAGAAAGTTGGGTT
>QANT01000651.1:0-12892 GCA_003254885.1 Purshia tridentata
ATTCTAAGTTTTTCTTCTCCATCCAAACACACCATGAAAGAACACCAAGAACACCCTTATTATGTGCAGATTATCATTTTTCTTCTTCTTGTGCAAATCCACTTTAGCCTACTCGATGTCGTCGTTTCGCAGAGCACTCCGCCTAAGAGAGGCTCTAGTTGCGACCATCGCCTAAGAGAGCATTTTCACTAGTTTCCTCTCACTCTGTCTCCAAACCTTAATAACTCTCGCACTGGTATTTGTTTTTCAGGTGATTTTGAGTTTCAGATAATTGGTTTTTTTATCTATTTGAGNTTGAGATTCACTGTTTTTCTATGTATATGTGGAATCAATTTGCTTTTAAGTTTCTGAATTTTGTGTTTGCTTGCTGGTAAAGTGTTGGAAAATTAGTCAAATTACTGCAATGGGAGCGTTCATGGTGGTGGATATCGAGACTCTTTTTTTTTTTGTTTGTTAGTGATGAAAGGAACTGGCACTGTTGATGGGAGGGAATTACAATTAGAATAGGGTTAGACAAATTGAGTGTTCTTGTATAACTGAATCAATACCTAACAGGTTTCTTGTTTGAGCTTCAATGGGGTTGGGTTGTAATTGTAAAGGTCGGATTTTTGTTTGTTTTTATCTCGGATCTGCGCAAGGTGGGGTATTTTTTTTCTGTGTTTTTTTAAATATATTTGTATTTTTTATTATCAACAAGTCCACATGACAATGAAAAGGTCGAAAATGCCCATCCAAGTTAAGCACATGCAAGTCATGTGACATATTTAATTGATGGAAGTAATAGAAAATTCTTATTTAGTACTTAACTCAAAGTGGAGTCATGTTAGTCGGATCGGTCGGAAGCCGATTTCAAATCTCCAGTCTCGACATTGACTTCGATTATGGTTGGTCGGTAAGGCAATTTGATCGTCACCAAGCTTCCAGCAAAAACTCACAGAATCTGATACATGGAAATCGGTCAATACAGTCAGTATGATTGGTATCCAGCTAAAAATACTAGTCGTACATATCACTATATCCAAATATATGTTGTGATTTTCGTCCACAAGGTCTCTCATTAGATTTTTCACTTGATGCAAAGGAAATCACCAACCAACTTAATTGAATGCAAAATAAATCATTCGAACCAATTTTTCTCCTATTCAAAGTCAAGTTTCAACTACGTGAATTATCCCCAACAATAAATCATAGAACAATTTAGCAGCATGATATTGTACTTGTACTACACCGCATTGATATAATTGCATATGTGGAGAATTGGCCACTAATAAATTAGTTGCGATGTCCAAAATTAAATGAATATCTAACCAACCACTCTCAAGTCTGAACAATGTTATCACGGCATGGCAGACTATATGGGATAGCCTTCAAAATATTTACCTCCATTGATTTTGTCCCAATTTTTAGTTTCTTGCCCATAATTTTGTAATCCTATTTTGACTTTTTAAGTTTTATATTAATAGGTTTAATTACAAAAAACTACCATGAATTATGAGGCTTATTTAAAATGGGTCCACAAACAAAAAAATATTTCAAATACGTTCACCAATTAACAAAACATATGAAAAAAGCATTCTATTAAAGATTCTGTCATAGGTGAATGTCAACGTGGACAAGTTGACGTGAATTTTTAGATAATGTGGTAGATTTTTCTTGCCCAAAACTTGATGTGTGAAACCATAAACACGTGAAAACCCAAACCTTGTAGCAGTGGATATTTTTTAAGTTTCAAAATTATTTTATGGATAAAAAATTATGGTATGGGTTTCACTTGTTTAGGATTTCAACGCATTAAGTTTTAGGCGGAAAAAATTTGTCATATCATCTAAAAAGTCAACTTTTCTATGTTGACACTTAACAATATTTATGATGGAATACTTAATGAAATATTTGTTTTCGTATTTTTTGTTAATTAGTGATGCCTTTGAAATATTTTGTAATTTGTGGAGCCATTTGTAATAGGCCCTATAATTAATTCGTGGTAGATTTTTTGTAATTGAATTTGAAACCTTAATTCCTGGCCCAAAAAAAGAATTTGAAACCTTAATAATAATTTCTTATTATGTAAAAATTTTATGATTATCGATTTCATGGCATTAATTTATACGTTAGCAAAACGTTAGTACTTACCCTACACACAAACGAGGAATAACAGAGACGGGTCTACACCTACACGGCTACACGACACAAGGGTTTCTTTTCTAAATTTAACAAAAGGGCACAGAGACTGAGTTCTCCACGCGCCTTGGCTTTGCGTGTCGTGCACCAGGTGCCACTCCCTTTGCCGTACCGCAGGACTGTGTTTTTCCTCCGCTTTAAAAGCACGTGAGGTTGTACTCTCGCTCCTTTCCAGAATTACCTTTCTACCCTCAAACATTGGAAGAACTCCACCGTTCCCTCTGCGTAAGCAAAAAAAAAAATTAAAAAGTAAAAATTAAAAGCCGCACACATATCCAATCAAGGAATCATACAACGTTCACCACCGAACACCGCCCACGTGGCACTCCCGTGGGGTCCACTGTGAAAATCAGATCAAAGTATCAAACAGTCGCTACTACCGTCTTCAAGCGTAAGATTCTTACGTGCGAGCATCATACACGCAAACATAACCCTAGGATTGCCCTAATCCTTAGCTACCGAAATCCCTAAACTAACCTTCTCCTTGTGAAGAAAGGAACCCAGTCAAATTCAAACCCCGCAAAACACAATCGGCAATAAGTAGCAGAAGAGAAGGGCTTTTTGGAAAACTAGAATCCTCGAAACGATAAATAAAATAAAATAAGGGGCAGATTAAAAAATTGCCGGGAATAAAATAACGGTGGCCGGAGAAAAAACCGGCCGACAAAGTGCTTTGATATTTCCTATATAAACCCGTCACCACTACCTTGTTTTCTCTCATATTTGATCTTCTTCTTCTCTATCTCGCTCGCTTTCTCTCTTTCTAACCCTTACCCTACAGAGAGTCTCTCTCTCTCTTAAATTTATTTTTGTTTAATATTTTTTTTTCTTCTCTTGAATATACAAGAAGCTCTAAAAGAGGTAAAATTCCATCTGCTATATTTTTAAAATTTAAATTATTTATTTTGGGGATTTGTTGTGATGCGGAAGATCAGTAACATGAATAATGGGATTGGAGAAAGACTGAATCTTGGGGTCTGACCAATTTGATTAATGCATTAATATTTGTTGAACGGATTGTGGGTTCGATCTGTTTGGATATGAGTGGGATTTGGTGGTTGGGTCTTGGGATTTGGAGTTTAGCCGTTGATGAAACCCTAGAGCAGAATGCTAGGTCAGTTGGTGAGGATTGGGATTGCAATTGGGATTTCAATTGGGATTTCAATTTGATTAGGTAATTGTGGATTTAATCTAATTGAATCAGGCACTGTGTTTGTAGATTTGGGTTTTTGTTAGTTTTATCAATTTACAAGCCTTGCTCTCTAGTTTTTGTCTAGGGTTTTCTATATGTATTGTCCCAACTGCTAATTATTGCTTATGTTATTTGGTGCCATTTGTTGGGTCATATATATCTGTTATATATTCTTTGTTTGAGTTTAAGAGCTGATTGGGACTTCAACAAATACTCGTACCATTTCTTGTTGGAAAACCAATTTATGCATTTTGAATCTTAGAATAATTGTATGTGAAATTTATGTGTTCTTCGATTTTTTATTAATATTCAATTGAATCGATTCTTCCAACTTGATAACTGTTTCTTCGAGCATGTAGTGCCTCTTGTGGTGTGTTTCATTATTAATTATTTGATTCTGGATTACTCATCCCATTGTTGATAGACTGTTTTGCTAAATTTTGCTTGTAGAATTCACTAGGATTCTAAAAAACTCTAGTTTGATTATTCTTCTGTGTAGAAGAAAAGAAAGAAAAGCTCGCATTCAACCTTTTGGGAAATACGGTTTAGTTTGTATGTATTTACATATGAGATGGGTTCTCGAGGAAGGCCAATATTTGATCTCAATGAAACCCCGTCTGAGGACAATGAAGAAAGCGAAGGTGTCTTCTGTTTCCAGCCCCAAAAGGCACTTCCTTCTACAAACCCACACACATCTGAAATGCTTTCGGTAGCAGCTGTTACACAAGGAATTGTTAATAATCATGCTTTCTCACATGCATCATCCGTGTCAGGTTTTCAGCCTTTTATTCGCCCTAAATATGCCCATGGCTCTGAAGGGGGTGCTGAGCAGAAGAAGTCAAGAGATAAAAATCCCAAAAATGCATACTTGGCTAAGCCAAGAAATGATGAGGACATGACATCGGCACCAACTTTAGTTTCTGCTTCTGCAGATGCTCCATCTGTGGAAAGAGAAGAAGGAGAGTGGTCGGATGCTGAGGGGTCTGCTGATGCATATGGAAGTGGCACTTTGAATGAACAGGGTAAAACTTCACAAGAGCAAGGAAAAGCTGGAGTGATTGATGGTTGTGTTTCTGTTGTTGCTCAAGATGGTAGTTCTTCCCATCTTAAAATTGCTGAATGTCTCAGGGATGATAATAGCAGTCATACTTCATTAGGATTGGATCATGATCAGAATAGCAACAGTAGCCGCAACTCAGACAGCAATGCTAAAGGTCATGTATCCATGGATTATCAGGAGAAACAAGAGAAAGTTAAAGGCATTGAAGCGAGCCATGCACTCAAGTCTGCAAGTAATCCAGCAAAGAGGAAGATGGACCAACAGAATGAATTAAAGCTGGGAAAGAAACGTAGTAGACAGACAATGTTCCTTAATTTGGAAGATGTTAAGCAAGCTGGCCCAATCAAAAGTTCAACACCAAGAAGACAGCCTTTTCCTGCACCTGTTACAACTCGCACTCTGAAGGAGGTTCGTACTATTCCATCACCTCCTGAACGCGTTGGAGAAAAGCAGTCACAGTCAATAATCAAGGACCAGAAACAAGTTGATGTTTCATGTAGTGAAGGAGGGACTGCTGCTGATTCTAGTGATTCAAAATCCGAAAGTAATGGGGATGTTAGTCATGGATTACCAGGTAGGTCTAGAAGGCAAAATGGTGACAATGATCCTTCTGCAGAGGTTTTACCACCTGTTCCAAGACAGAGTACATGGAAGCAGCCCACAGATATGAGGCAGCCAAAGAATTCACAGGTTGCTAATAGGAAGCCAGCTCTTATCACTCAAAGTTCCATGGATTCCAAATTGGGAAACAAGAAGCTTCTTCCTGCCAAGAAGCAAACGGCAATCAGTAATGCATACCAAGACACATCTGTAGAGCGACTTATACGGGAGGTTACCAATGAAAATTTTTGGCATCACCCAGGTATAAAGTAATGCTGTTTTTCTGTTTCTGCTCATAATTGTTGACTGCTTTAAGTTCTTTGCGACATGGTTTTACCAAATTTGTTACTCTTAGGAACTTTGGTCCATCTGAGTTGACAACTTCTTTGATTTTCTTATGCCAGTGCTCCATGCCCCTCCAATTGTTACATTATGAGACTCATTGCACACAAAAGACTTGGAAGGTGATGACAATTATAGCGTGAAATCGAGATTCCAAGTTGACATGATTTCATTGATTTTCTCAATTTCACTTTGTAATTCTTATCACCATTATATGCCTCTTGTGTGCAAATGTTCTCATAGTAATTTTTTTTTTGGGGGGTGGGGGTGTGTGTTGTTATTTGATGTTTACATGGTTTTAGTATATTTCTGCAGGCGTTGTTTGGTTTGTATTTATTTTAAATATGGAATTATGGTGAACTGTGATTCCTTATATTACTTTTTGAAGAAGTAAAACTTGATATTGTATTGCTCAGGCCCACAATTAGTGGAGGGGATCTCTACTGCTTCATGGTGGCTGTCCAATCATCAGGAGAGCCTATTGGGAGAATATTCCTTTCATATTGACATACTGAATACAAAGAAATAAAGCGTTTGCTGTTTTTGGCAGGAAATTTATCTGAGATTTTTAGATTTCTTGCTATTGTAATTCTTATTAGTAGCTTATAATTGTGCATCTTTTTTTGGGTTAAAGCTTATATTTGTGGAAATGAATGTGGGAAAGCTATGACAAGCTTCCAGTTCATATGGAATTTTTCTTTCTTTGGTAGGCAGCAACCAGGGTAAATGTAGTTCATACTTAAGTTATCATTTGCTTTTATATTATGTGTTCTCATACCTGGGAAAATACTTTTTGGTCTTTCATTCCTTTGGGGATTTAAGCCTTTTTTTCTTCACTAAATTAATGTTCTCTGTGTACCAGGGGAGACTGATCTCCAATGTGTTCCTGACCGGTTTGAATCTGTTGAGGACTATATCAGGGTATTTGAACCCTTGCTGTTTGAGGAATGTCGGGCACAACTATACAGCACATGGGAGGAACTCACAGAAGGTGTTTCAAGAGATGCTTATATAATGGTTCGTGTAAGGAGTGTTGAGAGGAGAGAAAGAGGTACCAAGTCGAATCTAATTTTTCCTAGTTTTAGTGATACACCTGAATACTAAACTTTGACAAAGTAAAACAGTATATGTATATATTTATGGTCACCCAGTATAGATGCAACTTCAATATTACTGTGTTTTCTTTTCCTGGTTCTGTTAACTGACTCAGGTCTAACTTTTGCTGGCTTAGGGTGGTATGATGTAATAGTCCTTCCAGCAAATGAATGCAAGTGGACATTTAAGGAGGGCGATGTTGCCATTCTTTCAACCCCCAGGCCTGGATCAGGTCTGATATGTGAATTCATTTCTGGTTGACAAATTATATTATTGGATATTAATGCTGTTGGTAGTATTACTAATGTTGGCTCATTTTATATGAAGCAGTCAGATCAAAAAGGAACAGCTCCTCAACTGATGACAATGAGGAGCCTGAAATCAGTGGACGAGTGGCTGGTACCGTTAGGCGACATATTCCTATCGATACTCGTGATCCCCCAGGAGCAATCCTTCATTTTTATGTTGGGGACTCCTATGAGTTGAACAGGTTGCTTCATAATTCTATAGTTATCATATGATTTTGGATGATGATTTTCCTCTAGTATTCTTTAAGTAAATATGTTGACATATATTTTTTTTTTCTCTCTTTCTTTATTACTATATTTCAGCTTGGTTGATGACGATCATATTCTGAGAAAACTGCAGCCCAAAGGAATTTGGTATTTGACTGTGCTTGGTTCTCTTGCAACTACCCAGCGGGAGTATGTTGCACTGCATGCATTTCGTCGTTTGAATTTGCAGGTGACAAATTTTTGGTTCAATAGTGGCTTTTTATATTATCATTTACTATTTGTTGTGTGAATAATAATTCGACAGATTACTTTTCATAGATGCAAGCTGCAATTCTTCAGCCCAGTTCTGAACACTTCCCAAAATATGAGCAGCAGTCTCCTGCTATGCCTGAGTGCTTCACACCGAATTTTGTTGATCATTTGCATAGGACCTTCAATGGACCCCAGCTGTCAGCAATCCAATGGGCTGCAATGCATACAGCTGCTGGTACAAGTGGTGGAAAGAGGCAAGATCCATGGCCTTTCACTCTTGTTCAAGGACCTCCTGGAACAGGTAAGACACACACTGTCTGGGGAATGCTAAATGTCATCCATCTGGTTCAGTATCAGCAGTACTACACTTCTTTGCTTAAGAAATTAGCACCTGAAAGCTATAAGCAAAATAATGAAAGCAGCTCTGATAATGTTGCTATGGGATCAATTGATGAGGTTCTTCAGAACATGGACCAGAATCTCTTTCGTACACTACCAAAACTATGCCCAAAGCCTAGAATGTTAGTTTGTGCTCCTTCTAATGCTGCAACAGATGAGCTTCTTGCACGTGTTCTTGACCGTGGATTCATTGATGGTGAAATGAAAGTTTATCGGCCAGATGTAGCCCGTGTAGGTGTTGATTCACAAACACGTGCTGCCCAGGCCGTCTCTGTTGAGCGGAGAACTGAACAGCTTTTGGTCAAGAGTCGTGAGGAAGTTTTAGGGTGGATGCATCAGTTAAGAAATCGTGAAGCTCAGTTGTCTCTGCAGATAACTAATCTTCAAAGAGATCTTACAGTCGCAGCTGCTGCAGTTCGTTCCCAAGGATCTGTTGGTGTCGATCCTGATGTTCTGCTGACTCGAGACCAGAATCGAGATGCATTGCTGCAGAACCTTGCTGCTGTGGTTGAAAGCAGGGATAAAATTCTAGTCGAGTTGTCTCGCCTATTCATTTTGGAAGGCAAGTTTCGTGCTGGTAGCAATTTCAATCTGGAAGAAGCTCGTGCTAATCTTGAGGCAAGTTTTGCCAATGAGGCTGAAATTGTTTTCACTACTGTTTCAAGCAGTGGTCGCAAGTTGTTCTCTCGTCTTTCTCATGGTTTTGATATGGTTGTGATTGATGAGGCAGCCCAAGCCAGTGAGGTGGCAATTCTTCCTCCTCTTTCTCTTGGTGCTGCACGATGTGTTCTTGTTGGGGATCCTCAGCAGCTCCCCGCAACAGTTATTAGCAAGGCGGCTGGAACCTTGTTATACAGTAGAAGCCTTTTTGAAAGATTCCAGCAATCAAAATGTCCAACAATGTTGTTATCTGTGCAGTATAGGATGCATCCTCAAATCCGTGATTTCCCTTCAAGGTACTTCTACCAAGGACGCCTTACTGACAGTGAAAGTGTAGCAAAGTTACCTGATGAGATGTACTACAAGGACCCTTTACTTAGACCTTACATATTTTATGACATTACCCATGGGCGGGAGTCACATAGAGGGGGCTCTGTCTCTTATCAGAACATACATGAAGCACAGTTTTGTGTTCGCTTGTATGAGCATCTCCAAAAAGCCTCAAAATCTTTGGGCATAGGGAAAATTTCTATTGGCATAATAACACCATACAAACTTCAACTTAAATGCCTTCAACGTGAATTTGAAGATGCTTTGAATTCAGAAGAAGGAAAGGATTTATATATTAACACTGTAGATGCTTTCCAAGGCCAAGAACGTGATGTGATCATCATGTCCTGTGTGCGTGCTTCAAGTCATGGTGTTGGTTTTGTTGCAGACATTCGCCGCATGAATGTAGCTCTCACTCGTGCAAGAAGGGCTCTTTGGGTATGGATTTCTTTCTATTTTTTAATTTATGCTTATTGTAGACAACCTTACATTCTCTACCTGCACATGCCTTGGTGTTTACCCCTTTAAATTTGATCTTTTAACAGGTTATGGGGAATGCAAATGCCTTGATGCAGTCTGATGACTGGGCTGCATTGATTACTGATGCCAAAGCCAGGAACTGTTATATGGACATGGAGACTCTTCCCAAAGAATTTCTGGTACTGAAGGGACCTTCTTACACTCCATTACCAGGAAAGCTTTCCTCTAATATGAGGGGTTTGAGGTCTGCCGGACCAAGACATAGATCACTGGATATGCACATGGAATCCAGGTCGGGAACACCATCAGAAGATGATGAGAAGTTTGGTGCATCGGTAGTTTCTAGGAATGGGAGTTACCGGCCTCAAAAGCCACCATTCGAGAATTCCTTGGATGATTTTGATAAGTCAGGTGATAAATCCAGAGATGCCTGGCAATATGGTGTACAAAAGAAGCAAAGTTCTGCTGGGGTTGTTGGAAAGAGAGATATCTAGTTATTGATGGTTGTTTTTTGAATCCTCTTTTAGCATCATGATTACTTTCCTATCTTGCAATGCTACCCCTGGTCTGCCACAAAGTTCTTGGAGCATTAGCTTTCTATGCTGATCGTAGAACCTGACTCATTAAATTATAAAGGCTGAACTTTGTGCCAGATATGCTTTCAGTTGATTGAAAAGTTCGGCAATAAAGGGGGGATATGGCGGGGGCTATCGACCTGCACAAAGTTGCTTTTGCAGAAGATCGTTTTGGTTGATTTCATTCCTGTGATTTCTTGCAAGGAGCTGGATGCTTTTGGGTAAAAGGTGGAAAATCATACCCTTAATCCACCAGCTTACAGTCTTCACAGGTATGAATTTTTCTTAACAAAAGAAAAAGCCTAAAACACAGATTTGTAATTTGAGCGATGCTTTACATCTGTGTAATTTTTCTTGGCCTTTTCGTCGTTGTTTATCAGTTGTTCTCATGTACTGGATACCAACTAACTCAGGAATCGAAATGGTGGCGTCAGCAAAGCTTTCCATACTAGAATATTTGAGCTGCAACCTCTGTGATGGTAATATTGTCTATGCTGCTATTACATTCGACTTCAGTAGCAATGAGATCAAGGGAAAGCTTCAAATGCTGATGATAGCTCCTCTCTTCTGACAAACATACTGCTGACAACTTGGTTCTTGGTGCTATGATAAGAGTTAGTGTGCTTCTATGTAGAGAAGTTCCCAACTGAATGATGGATGCTATGTACATTTTTTTGGACAAGCAAATGCATGATGACCACATACAAAGGAAGGGGGAATGTAAAATTCTAGTGGGTGGGGTTTGTGAATCTTGTGTTCTCCTGTTAGTTTGAAGGCTTAAATGGAATACAGTACATGCCAAAGGTGGCATTGCTACAATGTTTCTGTATAGAAATGGGGGGAGTACAGAAATTGTATTAGAATATATTTATTTGTAGCGGCATTTGTAGTGTCAACTAACGTTGTACATACACACATCTTTCAGCTGTGGAATCATATAAAAAATTTTTTTGATGCTTTCTTTCCCTTCAGTTTCTTTGTATTTTAGTTGTTTGAATCCGCATGGGACCGATCGTCAATCGATGATACCGAGTCATTCCTTTTTTTATTTTATTTATTTATTATGGGAATCTTTTCTTTTTGAAGACTCAAGAGTTAAGTTGGGAATCTTTTCTCAGTCTGGGAAAAAAAAATGGGAACCTTTTTTTTAGCTAGGACTAGAAGATATAGGTTATTAATTATATTTCAATAACATCATTATATTGTCTGAATTTGAATCACACTGTCAGTTAACTCAACATATCAATTACAGCAAAATAATTTTAGTAATAATAATAATTATTATTATTATTAGACATTACTCTATTTACCCACCAAAAAAACAAAAAAAAATTTCGTAGGGTTGTTGTGACTTGGGAGTCTGATCAGCTGAATTATTGGTAAGGAAAAAAATCACTAAAACCATCTGTTAAAAGAACATTAGCAATACCATTGGCACTTGGTTGAAGGTCAAAACTGCAGTTCCATGGTCATACATGCAAACCCAATGCGTGAAGGACAATTCAGACATTTTAAGTTGCCTGAAAAACAAAAGGATCCAGAACCCACGTGTGTCATGTGCCCCAAAGTCTACATAAAATCCACAAAGTAATTTTGGTTTTGAACCACGAACGATGGCTTAGTTTAAGAAGCGCGTGTTACTTGTTCGCATTCTCACCTAGCTTCAGCTTCCGCGCCAGCTACTATTCGATCCAAGTAATATTCTTCCGTTACAATCCAAACCCACATCTTCAGCCTCTCTGTTTTGCATACTGTTTCAGCAGTTGACCTGGTTTCTGACCGCTGAGGAGCTCCGAGTTATTAGCTCTGCTCAGACTCTCTGAGGCCACCAATTCTCCAATCTGTTTGGTCAGGTGGTTGGGATCTTGTCATTACTTGGTAGATTATGCCCTTACTTTTAGTGGGTCGGTTTGTTTTGCATTCATGGTCCTTTAAAAGCTTATTTATCAACATGGTATTAGTGATTTGGTGTATTGGGTTCATAATTATGTTGGTTAAAAGTTGTTTTTCTAATTTTAATCATATAGCTGGATGTGAATTGTGATTAATGGTTGATTTTGGGTGGTTTTATGACTCATTTTATGTTATTTTTTATTCTCGAGTAATTTCATTAAAAATTTAACACACTACAAAAACCATTGGATATTTTATGTCTTAGATTCCCCATTGAATTGCAGGTTAGCTGAATGTTAGTCCGAAACATTCTGAATGATATTATAACTGAGTGGTGATTCCAAAGTTGTTATGTAGAAGCTATAGTAGGAGGGCTTATTAAGTTGGGTTGACTCCAAATATTGATACATTGGATGGAAACAAATATAGTTCAAACCGTGGGATAGTTTACTTGTGAATAATTTCAATTTTAACTCTAATTGACTAGAACATTTATTTTAACATGAGAGTTTGGTTGAGAATGGAAGTTCTGCGTTAGATTTCAGTGCTTTTGGATGTTCACACAAACTGTTGTTAGTCTTCTCGTGCTAATAGAAAGGAATGTGCATATTCTGTTACTAGTTCTTAAAATAATGTCAATTGAATCTCCTTAGTATTAGATACATGGGTCAACATCAATAATATGCGAAGTATATGGTTTTAAGAAACGGTGATAGGATTGGATTGTGGATCGACAATATTGATTGAATCACGAAAATGTCAAGTGGAAGGCTCATTAGTTTTGAAGATAAAAAGATTTATTTTCCCCCAAAAAGGAGGTGAAGGTGAGGCATTCAATTGGAACTGATTTATGATCCTATTTGTTATTATGCAAAGGTGGAAACTAGAGAATAATCTTGAGGGGGAGAAGAAATCCAAGAAATTTTGTGTCAGCTAAAAGTCCATGCTGAGAGATGTCATATTGTTGTAATATAGCATAAATGAGGGTATTTGCAGAGCTCTTAGAAAGGTTCACAGCGATTTATACATCTGATAACGTGAAAGCAGAGAACAGAGTTTCAACAACGTAGTCATCGATTTTCTTTGGAATCTTTGAAATGACTACTTGGAACTTAAAGAATTTCTGTCTATGTGAAAACTAATTCCAAATAGTTCATTTCCATTGCATCTGTTCTTTCATGTTGTACTTGGGTTAGAAATTTCTGCCTTCTGAAAATGAATGTGTAATAGACAGATGTAACTAACTTGTAAAAGTCTAATTTTGACCTCTTGAAGGAATTAAAACATAATGTAAATGAGTTCGCTCTCATGAATGGATCCC
>QANT01000652.1:0-17943 GCA_003254885.1 Purshia tridentata
CTATATGGTTTTAGTCTGAATGATCCTTCAAAATTGGACCTATTTCTAATTATTCCTTTTATAACTCTCACAAATAATTTAAACTAATAAAAATAATTAACTAAAAGATAAAGTAAACACTTAATTTAACTCTTTAATTAAAAAAAACATATTAAAATATAAAGGAAATTAAACCACAAGGACTAAAATGCATGATTTAAGGGTAGAATAAATGATATAAAATGATCTCAACATTTTCAAATTCATAATAAAATCCTTTTAATTCGTAACAAAGTCTTTTTACTAAGTGCCATGTCAGAATTTTAATTACACGTCAAAATCAAAATTAAATCCTATTTTCAATGAATTATCTACATGGCTAAATTAAGAAAATTAAAATCCTATTATATATCTAGGATTTTTTGGATGGCTAAATGAAAGGAATTAATTCCTATCACAGCCTTTTTTTCACAGTTGTAGAGGAAAGAGACTCTATAAAGGAGTCTTTGCCTTGTAGCCATCATGCCAATATTCAAGCTATATACATTCAGCCATAGGGTGATTTATCATCTCCTTTTGGGATTTATCATGCCAATATTTTCACCCTTTATACATTCAAAAGATAGACATATACAAGAGAAAGATCAAAGAAGAACAAAGGACAAAAGGATTTTGGAAACGGCTTGATGTTCTTCAAGGCTTCAAGATTTAGCCCTTGTTTCCCTTTAATCTTTCTCTTGTATTTTCATATTTAATTTTATGGATTCTTTGTAGAACTTAGCTATTAAGGTATACAAGTAAAGTTGTAATCTTATGTTTGTTATTATGGTTGATTTTACTGATCACCATTGGGCAATGAGATCGAGTGTGTTTTTGTTTTTCCTTCTCTCTCTTTCTCCTCTCTCTCAAATGGATGTTGGTTGAATCGAAATGTACCAACCCAAGTTTTGATACATTTGAAATGTACCAAACTCTTTATCTGGTATAACTAAAATGTACCAACTGCCATATTAATGGTACAACTGAAATGTATTAACATGCATATTGGTACAATTAAAATGTATCAAATTAACCCAGGTTAAGAATTTAGTTTTCTGGTTTATGTATTAGGTTGTAAGATGAATATTTTGGAGCTTCTAATTTAGATTTTAAATCTAAATTTTTGGTATAATTTTGAGGATTAACGTTTAAAATTTAAGTTTAGGGGTTTTATCTCATAATTTGTGAGATTTTAAATTTCAAATCTCAAAAACTTGAGGATTTAAATCCCTTAATTGTGTGGGATTTATATCTAAAAATTTTTGGGATTTAAAATATTATAAATCATTAATTATTTTAAAATATTTCAAATAATAATATAGGAAATTTTGAAATAAAAAATCCTACAAAGCAGAAAATGACTTTATTACGAATTTTAAAACTCCGCCGGCTTCTATCTAAATTTTGTTATATCGAGAGACCTAAATATAAGTTTCCCTATATTTTATAAAAGGTATAGAGCCATACAGGTATTAAGGGGAGGGGGAGTGGAGACTCGAACGGGGGCGGCTACCAAATAGCACTCTACCCTTTCCACAGTTCCACCACACCGACTTAGCTGGTTTGAAAACGTGTAGCCTGATAATTTAGTATGTCAACACTTATGCAATTGTTTTCTCGTGGGCCCACCATGCTGACATGGCATAATGCAGGGCTGTGAGATGTGGTGTCCGCCAATTTGCTGACTTGGGCAGCCCCATTGAAAGCTACGTCTTCAAAATGATTTTATTTCACCAGGTAACTTTTTCATAAAATTTTGAAATTATGGTGTTTAATATAGCCACTAATGAAATAATAATGATCTAAATTTTTTTATTATATACTTCTATAAAAATTGCAGGTCTCAGGATTGCCAAAAAAGAATGCGGCCATTGGAGGCGTTTAAGCAAGCCAATTCAGCATGAAATTAATAATGGTGCATGTGTTTGTATTATTAGTTGGGGTAGTAATCATGATATTAATAATGGTGGTCACCATAAATAGCAGTACAAAAATGCGTGTAGCCCTTGGTAGTCAATAATGCGAACAACAGTGTCTCATATAAATGTCTTTGACCCTTTTGGCCTTTCCATTTTCCTTCTAATTTGGCGTGTATTATAAATTAGTAAACAATCCAAGAAAAATAAACACCAAGAAAACCATAGGCTGCCTATGTCTCATATAAATGAGAAATTCTAAAGAGTAACAATCGTACGTAATGCTTCTCTCAAATTTATTAATTAATTACATAATGAGTCCGCTAAAAGAATGAGAGAATTGTGTTATATACATGTCGAAAATATATATATATATATATTGCATTTTATAAAAATATTTTATTAACTTATTAGCCTTATTTTATTGTTTTTGCTTCTGTTGTGGTTCATTGTCTTTGTTGGTATTATTTTGTTGAATAAAAATCACATATTCGGCTTTGTTTATCAGTCCCCCATTATGGTATAATTTTGGCTTTGTTTACTATGTTATGTTGGCTTCGTTAGCATTCTCTGTGTTGTTGTAGCTTCATAATAATCATCGTCAAATTAATGGGGATATTTAGCAAGAAAGGACCATCTGGGTTCTCTGCCTCTTCCACAGCAGAGGAAGTTACTCATGGGATTGATGGAACTGGTCTTACTGCTATTGTTACAGGTCATGCTCTATTTTTAAGCTTTGAATATGATTTGTTACTATGGTACATGTTACTATTTCTTTGTCATGGACTTCATTTCTTTGTTTAGAATGAAAAAACTTATGTATTCAAACAAAGAGAGTAACAATCCAGCATCACAAGGTTTGAACAAATAAACTGATATATAGGATTCATGCCTTTCCCAATGTAAGAATGAGAAAAAGATTTAGAAGACCAGTGATTTGGAGTACTTTTACTATTTCTGTGATATATTCATTGTGAGTTCCAATGTTCCTTTGTTTAAGTACTTCTGTTAGTTTCTTAGAGGATCATATATTATTCTGAATATAAATGATATTATGATTGTCCCATTTTTTTTTATAAGTTCATTTTCTGTTACACTGAGATGTCTCTTCTGGGATTATTACCTTCAGTTTTATATCTCCAAATATAAAACAACACCAATAGGGGATATTACTCACTTCAACCTTTGGAAATCTAAAGACGTTTCTCTGTTTCTGAATTTTCATGAGCCCTCCTATTCCTCTGTGTTTCTGAAAGTAACATTTCAGTGTAATGTGAGTTCCAATGTTCCTTTGTTTAAGTACTTCTATTAGTTTCTTAGAGGATCATATATTATTCTGAATATAAATGATATTATGATTGTCCCATTTTTTTTATAAGTTCATTTTCTGTTACACTGAGATGTCTCTTCTGGGATTATTACCTTCAGTTTTATATCTCCAAATATAAAACAACACCAATAGGGGATATTACTCACTTCAACCTTTGGAAATCTAAAGACGTTTCTCTGTTTCTGAATTTTCATGAGCCCTCCTATTCCTCTGTGTTTCTGAAAGTAACATTTCAGTGTAAAAATTTTGTTTAATTTCAGGAGCCTCGGGTGGTATTGGCGCAGAGACATCACGTGTTCTTGCATTGCGTGGCGTCCATGTTGTTATGGCAGTAAGGAACATGGATGCTGGGTCGAATGTCAAACAATCAATCCTCAAGGAAATCCCCAATGCCAAAATTGATGTCATGGAGTTAGACCTCAGCTCATTGGCATCTGTACGAAAATTTGCAGCAAATTATAATGCCTCAGGCCTTCCATTGAACATCCTCATGTAAGATAAGGACTTGTCATTTGTTATTACTGCCATCCTGCTAGTTTCTATTTATAAATTTTATCTTACTCAATTTCCTCCTTATTAGCATGGTTGAAATATTCTCTAACTGTTTAAGCTTTTCGGTTTACTGGTTGTTTAACTTGGCATATGCACTTTGGTTGTAGAAAGCCTAGGATATAAAACTCCATTCCCCATTCTCCATATCTTTCTTGGCTTGTAAGGTACAGGATGAGACTGCACTTATGTGTTTCTCTCTACCTGCATCAATTGTGTTAGCTGGATATACATTCTTGGCTCATTCTCTAACAGTTTCAGCTTTAGGGTCTAATTGTTCTAACACTTTGGTGTGTCGTCTGTTTACTTTATACTTATGGTTCTACTTTTTTGGAAGTAACAATGCAGGGGTTATGTACCTGAAGCCATTATTCAAGTTTTCTGAAGACAACATAGAACTCCATTTTGCAACTAACCATTTAGGTGTGTTACTTACCTAAAAATTGTTTTGAAGTTTGTCCTCTAGGCCAATTTTTTCTACACGTTGCTTATGTCAGTTCATTTGTTAATTACGTAAACCAACCAATGTGCAGGTCATTTTCTTCTAACTAATCTTCTGTTGGAGACCATGAAAAGCACATCACGAGAAAGCAAAAAAGATGGGAGAATTGTGAATGTATCATCAAAAGCCCATCAACGTGTGCACCGTGAACGTTTCGATAAAACTAATGTTAACTCAATGTACAACACTTTTTGGAGCATCATTTGATGGAAAATCTTCAGGCTATGCTGATTTAATAACTTAGTATCTCTTTTAGTTGTTGAGGTGTCTTTGTAGATAAATAAAAACAATATGCTCTTTTTACTTGCTAATTTACAGATACAGATATTATGCTTATGGACAATCCAAGCTCGCTAACATATTGCATGCGAATGAGCTTACAAGGCGTCTGAAGGTACTGAATGTTTTAAGGTCATCTATGAAGCATGTCTAATGTCTCTGGAAATATGTTGCATATCCATATAACATGTCGAGTTGGTAACTTACTTCTGCAACATGAACTAAACAGGAAGAAGGGGTGGAGATAACTGCTAATTCTCTTCATCCTGGAGTAATTGTCACGAATCTTTTTGGCTATGGTAGCTTTTTATATTGTAAGATTCATCTGTTGTGCTATACTAGTGTCATTAATTCTATAGGAATTTTCTGCAGTGAAGACTATGATCAGTTTCTACATACAATATCACCTGTCATTATTAGCTCATAATCATAGTTCTTGACACTGTGGTATTTGTCTGGTTTTCCAATAATCAACACTTTCTGTTTTTTTTTGGGGTGATCGACACAGATATTTTTAAGGTGCTGAGTATATTTGTCTCTAAAACAATACAGCAGGTACTTCTTTACCTTCCACATTATATGTAGCAGTATCCAAAATATTTTGTATGTGTGTATCGACATTGTATAGCAGCTAGCTGTGACTATAAATTATGTGATTGAACATGTTTGTGCAGGGAGCAGCAACCACATGTTTTGTGGCACTCCATCCACAAGTTAAGGGCATAGGCGGCGAATACTTTGTGGACTGTAACATTGCCAAACCTAGCTCTCTGGCAAAAGATGCAGATTTGGCATTTAAACTCTGGGATTTTAGCTTGAGTTTGACCAATCTCAAAGAGGATTAAGGGTTTTGTCTATGCTGGATCATGTTGTAGGTGGCACTTTTGGCCAAATTTATATATAATCTGTTCAAATAATGATACAACCAAAGCCAACATATATAGGGTTTTGTCTCATCATGTTTCATGTTGCATTGATATTGTCTCAAATTTAACTATCTAGATAATGCCTAAGTGTCTTGGAAAGGCCTCGGTGACTCTTAAGAGGTATCCCACTTAATATGTGCAATGTTTGATAGTCATTTGTTCAATATAAGACAATTGTATTGACTCACACTATTCCTAATAAGAATCAAACACAATCACATTCCAATTTCTTCTTATTATGTTTCTCTTCTATTTTGATTCCAGATTATTAAAAAAGTTACAATAATGTTGTTACAACATGAGTTATGGTCCTCTAAAATTAGACGCCTTGTTGTTAAAGTATGTATATATAGTGGTTCTCCAGAAATGATATCTGCAAAATTAAAATTTGCGGATGCATATAGAATGACTTGATTCCTCTATAGAACTTTCATATAGCATACACGACTTGATTCATTTATAGACTATACCCCCATGACAGGATCGACCCCGAATTCCACCCTAAAACTCAGAGTGATTCTGCGGGAATCCAAAATCAAAGGAAATCTTACCGAAAATTCGGCAGAACTTCCCCTAAAATTGGACTAACCCACTCAAAAGAACCTGTGAGAGCACTTCTACACAAACATTACCTCTATCACAAACAAGGGGTCTCCGACCCAAGGTTTAAAACCAACTCTTTGAGTGTTCAATAAGTTATCAGAGCTGTGCTACAAGATTAACCCAGGAAATAAAATTACAAGGATAATTAAATTCCTACAAGTTACAAAGGTTAAACGAGTTGCCTCGACGTCTTTGGCTCGACCGTTCCACTGCTATAACCTGAGGGGAAATTTAACAACAACAATAAAGGGAAAAACTAGTGAGATAACTCAGTGAGTGGACGAGGATAACAAGTGATTAACTTCAGTTATAAAAATTCATTTATTATCTCAACTGCAAAAATTCATTTAACCTCAAGACCTCACATCTCTCTCTTTGAAGTCCCCCAGTTTTTAAAACCCTTGCATAAATTCCTTCGAAAACCACAAAGTCAATTAAAAATAGCTTACACAAAGCAAGGTCCGAATAACTCGTAACTAATAAAGCTAAAATTTTATATTAACATAAGAAAATATTTCCAAAACAAAGCAATAGCTGAATGACAAAAGCTTTACTAAACCCAAATTTCTAAAATTAAACTAACAAAACTACCATCCAAGTACCCTGATGAAACTGGCAGTGCACTCGTACGAAATGCTGCATTGTATGAGCAAGGTGAATCTAACTGGCCATACACCTGTACGGAATTCTATATCGTACAGGCAGAGCGAATCTATATGTCATACACCTGTACAGAATTCTGCATCGTACAGGCAGGGCAAATAACTGATCATAAGTGTACGCAGAGCTGCCCCCAAAGGGCGAGGCCCCGCAACACACTGCCCAAAGCCTATGTGTGTGTCACGATGGGTCCTAAAGACCTTATTGAACTTATCTGTAACTGAGTACTTACACGGCATTTTAAAACCACTTCTTATTTCTCAAACCACAACTGATAAAGTCCTTAAAACAATAAGCTTTTGAAATCCAACATATTCTCAACCTCAAGCATGAAAACATTTTTAAATTTCTTTATGTCTAGCCAAAGCATAAAACCCAAAGTAACTAGTTCAATGTACAAAATCCAAATCAACACTTATTTAAGAAATCAAGAAGCCGTGCACATGAACCAAATGATATTTCTAAATTAAATAAATCAGAGCTCAAATAAACTCAAACTAAAAATATGAATTAAATCATAAAATTCATAAACAATTTATAAACAGAGTCTACTCACAGAAGGAGCCTAGCTTTGGTCTTCGGCTGGATCGTCTTGGGTCTCGGGAGTGTCGCCTAAAATAAGAATGATTTCCGTTAGAATAGTATTCAAAATAATAACTGAAAAACTAGAGTGTGTAAGTTCTAGGCCTTCCGCTCCACAATTCTATAATTAGACAGTAAACCAACTTATTTTCCTTCTTAACTCATAATCCGACACCACTAGATCATTTTAACCCGTTAAATTTCTCCAAATAACTTCTATAACTGCATAACTCGACTGAGAGTCATTCGAGTGCTGTTCCGGTGTCCAAAAAGTGTCTAATTAGATCTTAATTAGAGTTCTATAGACTCAAGCAACCTCTAGGTACCCAAAAATCAATAACCAACTCACAATAGACCTCAAGTTCATGATAATTAAAAGAAATAACAGCTGGATGGACAGAATCACTTACCCTCGCCGCCCAAACTGGTGGTACCAAGTCCACAAATCACAATTCCTTAATTTTTCACACAACTTCCGATTCTAAAACTCAATTGAAGGTCCATAGGGGTAAGAATTACCTAGAAATCCATTAGAAACACTCCTGATAACCAAAATACAAGCTCACCCGAAATGGCCATGAGCCCCTAAATTTCCAATCCAATTTCTTAAGAATTTTCATACTAAACCGTAATTAGAGAGTCCTACGGGTGTAATTTGTCTAAAATACCTCACAATTTAACCCAAAACTTGAAATCTTAAGAGAAATCCGAAATCGCCTTAAATCCCCCAATTCTCAATTTTCAACAATTTCTGAAAATTAATGCACCAAATCTAACAGGAATGAAAATTCTTACCTAGATAAGAAAAGCCCAACAAAAACTTGAAGATTGGGGTGAGATTTGGCCAGAAATTGGAGGGAAAAGCCGGCGGGTCTGTGGTGGTTTTGGCCAAATTCATGTGCGCAGGAGGCTGGGCTAGCTGGAGGAGCAGCTGGGGAGGCTGTTCAACGGTTGGGGAGTCGCCGATGGAGGATGGGTCGACCGGAAAAGGGCTGGGTGGGTCACGTACAGTGGAGAGGAGGAGGGGGAGAAGAAGATGGTGCGGGTCTGGGGGTGGTCTGCGCATGAGAGGGAGAAATAAGGGAGAGAGAGATTTCCAGAATTTTATGGAAATTAAAATCCACTTCACCAAAATTACAAGTTTGCCCCTCACTTTGAACCTCCTCATTTCTCAAACTGTAGCTCCAAACGACGTAAGCTATGTGTCTACGAACTGGTGGAGTTGAGCTCTACGCAACCATGTCAAAGTCTACTCCGAAAACCAAGTAATTTAAAAAGTCAACTTTTAGCCTCTTGTCATATTTAAAATTTCCAAACCGTACTTCTAAACGGGACATGCCGCATGTCAGCGAACCTGTAATCTCGAGACCTTCCTAACGAACCCAAGGTCAAAATTAAAATCTCACTCGATTAAAAGTTCAACTCTGAGCCCAATTAAAAATTACTTAGGAAAGTACGGGTCGTTACACCCCATGATGCAGGGAAGTCGTAAATAGAAATTAATCCATCTTATACACATCCACAAAGTTTAAGTTTACTGTTATTACTCTAAAGAAGAATTATATATATATATATATATATATTATCAGGAATTCTCCAGTGTAGAATTCTACAAATAAAATTATTTGTAGGATACCTCATGGCGCCCACTCCTATATTTTTTTCAACAATCCAAACTATCTATTATTTAAATCTCTATTAATAGATTATCCTTGCAAAAGATTAGTCAAATCGGAAATCATTTGGCTATCTAACTTTGATCAAGCAAATAGATGAATCAAAATTTTCGATAAAACCATATATTTGTTGATCAAAGTTATATAGGCAAATGATTACCGATTTTGCTAATTTTTTACGAGGATGATCTATGAATAGAGATCTAAAATATAGACGGTTCGGATTGTTAAAAAACTATATGTTAGTGACCCCATAAGGTATCCTACCTTTAGTATTATTTGTAGGATCCTACAATGGAGAATTCCTGTATATATTATATATTTACCTTGGAAGAAATTAAACCTTTAACCTTTCTTGGTTCCTAATTAATCACCCCACTAAAAGAAAACAATTGGAAACATTGGAAATGAAGGAACACTCTTTTAATATTATTCTTTCGCCAAAGTTGAAATGATACAATGCCTCATGCATGCTGTTCACTCGTTTTTCGGCCAAGGTTGGCCAAAAGTGAATTTTGGTCCATTTTTGGTGTAAGTGCGGGGTGTACCACTATTGGGCCTCAAACTAGGCCACAATAGAAATTGGGATGTGATGTTGGGGTATACACCTAAATATGAAGTCGACTCTAAACGATTGTGCGGCCAAGCTAGGAACCACTCTTGGCCTAGGTTCTTTTCAAGCCTCGGGGACAAGGCCTTTAATCAGAATCGGAATTCGAGTCACGTCTCGGCCTCCTCAGAACGGTGTGAGGACAAGGCCTTTAATCAGAATCGGAATTCGAGTCTCGTCTTGGCCTCCTCAGAACGGTGTGGCTGAACTCGTGAATGCAATGATGAAATTGGCCAAAAAGATAAAAATGGCTATGGACGATAAAATTATAATGGAACTCAACACTATTATTACCAATCAAACTAACCCCAATGCGAAAAAAGACAATGAACAAAATAAACATCTATGTATTAAGCAAAAAGCAAAGAACTTTGATGAGAATTGAAATAAAATAACCCAATTGTATGAAACAAAAGTGCATAAGATAAATCGATACCACAGCCCTTGTGAGGATGATGGCAGAGCTACAAACCTAATGATCTTGAGACTAAAGCTATGGAAAACCTAAAGCACCTTGAACGATAGCAACTAAGAACAATTAATTGAAAGCAAAAGAACTATGAGAAATTCTTAAAACTTGAGAGCTTGTGTGTGTTGGATGTTGAATGTCCCCCATTTCTGATCCTTGAACGCATCTATTTATATGGGTTAGGATGCAACCGTAGGTCTGAAGTCGTCTTCCCTCTCCTAGTAGAACTCGAACTTCTTAAGATTTCTTCTTGCCAACCACATTTTTGTCATTGATGGACACTGAAATTATTTCCTTTGTAGGAGTCATTGCTTGTTCGTACTGAGCCCTTATCCTGCTTGGTGACTTATTTTCAAAGACTTTCCAAATTCACTTCAAAGAGGATTCTAAGAGGATATATATTGGACTTGAATTTCGGAGTTAGCCGCGTGACTGAGCCACATAAATTTCTACTGATTTATCAATTTCAAAGCCACGTTGTTGGCCTTAAAAACCCTTCTTCTTTTTTTGGGTCGTGGGCCATATATCATTGGTCCCGAGTGAACATTGGCCCTTTTCTATAAATTCAAGGGAAATGGGTTGAAGTGCTTCTTGGCCTCCAAACGAATTGTGGCCAAACATGGTCCTTTTTCTTGGCCACAAATGTTTAGCCCCCAAATGAGTTGTGGCTAAACATGGCCCTTTTTCTTGGCCATAAACAAAGGAAAATGGGCCAACAATATTTTCCTTGGTTAGCAGATATGAGAAATGATATTTTTGGGTACAAACATGGCCCCCCAAGTTTTATAGTCCATGTGACTTAAGGCTATGAAACTTTGATTTTTCTTGCTCTTGTACTTGAAATGTGACCACTGCCATTTAATTGGCTAACAAAATTTGTGGCCAATGTTGGCCAGAAAATATAGCCATAAACAAAAAATCTTTTTTTTTTTATTTATTTATAAAAACCTTGGCTTTTGTTAGCCCATGATCATAGTTATTTATTTTGAAACTTGTTTTGTGATAATGATCAACTCCTTGACATTGGCCTTTTGTGGCTGACGTATGTTTCTTGGCCATCTATGGCCTTGCTTTTGTAGCTTTGACCGTCTCTCAGTGACTTTACATTTATCATTGTGATTGTGAATTTTCTTTTTGCATCAATTCCCAAGCCGTTGGATAGTATCGTTTCAAATATCGGCCATTAATTGGAGCATCATGAAGTTGGCCATCAAAATCCATTAATTGATATGCCCCTTTACCTAGGACCTTAACCACGGTGAATGGCCCTTTCCAAGTGGGTGACCATTTCCCAAATCGTCGGTCATGTGTACCAAGAGGCAAGATGGTTTTCCAGACTAAGTCACCTTCTCCAAAACTTTTGGCCCTAGTTCTCTTATCATAAGCCCTTGCTACGGCTTGCTTTTGAATTTTCAAATTGTCCAAGGCTTTCAACCTCAACTCATCTAAATCCTCAAGCTCTTGGACCATGGCTTGGGTGTACTCTCCTGGTGTTAGATTTTCTTGGAGGGCGACCCTTAAGGACTTGATCGCCATCTCCATGGGTAAAACCGCGTCATGCCCATAAGTTAGTGCGAATGGTGTTGTCCCCATCCCCGACCTTCTGGATGTCCGGTACGCCCACAAGGTCTCGGATAATAATTCATGCCACCTTTTTGGCTTATCCATTATAGTCTTTTGAATAATACTTTTAATAACTTTATTGCTAGCCTCTGCTTGGCCATTCGCTTGAGCATAGTATGGGGTGGAGTGATGCAACTTAATCCCATTCTCTTCCATGAATGCTTTGACATCCGCCCCAAAAAGTATTTTCCCCGATCAGTAGTAATAGACTCAGGTAGGCCAAATCGATGAATAATGTTTTCCTTTACAAATTGGATGACCTCTATTTGAGACACTTTCTTTAGAGGTACAGCCTCAACCCACTTAGTAAAGGAGTCAATGGCCGCCAAGATGTAAGCATGGCCTTTGCTTGAAGGTGGATGAATCTCACCAATTACATCCATAGCCTAACCTCTGAATGGCCAAGGTTTAATTATGGGATTTAAAGTCGAAGTTGGGACATGTTGAACAGGGCCATGTCTTTGACAAGGTTGGCATCCTTTTGCATATGTGATGCAATCCTTGAGAATGATTGGCCAATAGTAGCCATGTCTCCTAATTAACCACCTCATCTTGATTCCAGGTTGGTGACCACCACATGCCCCTTCATGGACTTCGGTCATCACTTGCATAGCCTCTTTCTTTCCTAAGCATCTCAGAAGCAAATCGTCAAATCCCTTTCTATACAGACCATCCTTCATAAGTATGTAATTTCTTGCTTGAAGTCTTAGTCTTTTGCTATACTTATCACTTGGACGTCTTAGATATTGAATAAAAGGATACCGCCAATCCTCTGGCACAACATCCGATGCAGTTGCTCTGATCAATAATCCTCTTTCTTCAATAGAAGGTAAAGACCTTCTCTCCACCTTAAAGAAATTTTCGGCCAACCCCTCAGACAGGTGTACGCCGGATGCAAGTTGGGTCATTTCATTGGCCTCCCAATTTAGGTTGCGAGGTACATACTCTATGCTAACTTCATCAAAGGCATCTATCAATTGTGTGGCCATCTCACGATACTCCGATAATATCAAACTATAACAATTGTACTCTCTGGTTAATTGTTTAATGACTAACAAAAAGTCACCCATGATTTTTACATTGGTTGTCCCCAACTCCCTCAAAATTTCCAAGCCAATAATTAATGCTTCATATTCGGCTTGATTATTTGAACATGTGAAATCCAACTGGAAGGCGTATTGCACTCTGAAATTCCTAGGGGAAAAAATCACAATTCCAGCCCCCGATGCGGTCGCTGTACTTGATCCATCAGAGTATAACCTCCATGGAACAAGGAAGTGTGACGCTATCTCGAATGACTCCATGTCTTTTATTTCTACGCTAGGGTGAGCGGATAGAAAATCGGCCAAAGCTTGGCCCTTAACTGATTGCTGAGGCATGTACCTAAATGAGAACTCGGACAAAGCAATTGTCCACTTCCCAATTCGGCCTCGAATGATAGGGCGAGATAACATGTATTTGATGAGATCTTTCTTGGAAATGATATAGACAACAGAAGGCAACATATAATGTCGTGGCTGTGAAGTACAAGGCCAAGCATAACTTTTCGATTGGTGAGTACTTTCTTTCCACCGCTGTTAATATTCTACTCAAGTAGTAGATGGCTTGTTCTTTCTTTTCATCGTTGTTTTGGGCCAACAAGCTTCCAATAGAGTTTTCTGAAGCCGATATATACAACTTCAGTGGTCTACCTCTTTTAGGCGGAATTAACACTGGTGGCCGGGTCAAATAATCCTTTATTTCTCCAAATGCCTTCTGCTATGGTTCTCCCCATACAAATTTCTTCTCACCCTTAAGCCTAAGAAGTGGGGAAAAAGGCTCTGTCTTTTTGGCCGAGTTTGAAATAAATCTTCTTAGGAAGTTTATCTACCCAAGGAAACTTTGTAACTTCTTTTTATTTTTGGGTGAAGGTGCGTCAATGATGGCCCTGGCCTTGTTCTTGTCTACCTCAATTTCTCTTTGGTAGACCAAGAAGCCTAGAAAGTTTCCGGCTGATACCCCAAAAGCACATTTTTGAGGATTCATTTTTAAGTTATGCGTCCACATTCTTTCGAAGGCTTTTCTTAAATCCCCAAGATGTCCTGAACGAGTGGCTGACTTTATAACTACGTCATCAATGTACACTTCCAAATTTTTGCCAATCATGTCATAAAAAATAGCGTTCATGGCCCGTTGGTAGGTTGCACCAACATTCTTGAGGCCAAAAGGCATTACCACCCATTCAAATGCCCTAATTGCCCTCGAGCACCTAAATTCTGTTTTGTGGATATCTTCCTCTGCTATATAAATTTGGTTGTAACCAGAATAGCCATCCATAAATGATAAGATTTCATGTTTGGCCTCCCCATCGACAAGAAGGTCAGCCACAAGCATAGGGTACATCTTTAGGAGTCGCAAGATTTAAATTACGAAAATCGACACAAACTCTTATTTTACTGTTCTTTTTAATTACAAGAACAACATTAAATAGCCACTTTACATAAATTGCTGGCCATATGAACTTGGCCTAAAAAAGCTTTTCAATTTCCTCTTTCACCCTAAGCCCAACTTCATTTGACATCCGTCGGGGCGGTTGCTTGAATGGCTTGAAATCCTCTTTGATTGGAAGATGATGTTCCACTAATTGGCGATCGAGTACGGGCATTTCAGTGTAATCCCATGCGAAGCAATCTTTGAACTCTCTTAAAATTAACTCTACCTCGGCCCTTAGTGACGGTTCTATTAAGCCGCTAATGTAAACCGGCCTATGTTCCTCAGCTGTTCCTAAATTTACTTAACTCTCTTAAAATTAACTCTACCTCGACCCTTAGTAACGGTTCTATTAAGCCGCTAATGTAAATCGGCCTATGTTCCTCAGCTGTTCCTAAATTTACTTCAATCAAAGGGTCTTGAACTTCAGCCTTAGAGTCATCAAGCTTGGCTGGTGCTGGGTCTAGCTCTTTGAACTCTAAAGGGTCCTCTTCAGGCCCTTCTCTTAAACACCCGATAAGATTGATCTCATCCTCATCTTTCCAAGCCGTTTCTTCAACCAAATGCACTGACCACCTTTCTAGCGCCTCTTCAATGGATTCATGATCTTTGTCCATCATTAGATATGGATATTGTTGCAAACAAGTTGGTTAACAACAGATGTTCCTCCTTAGCCATGACCTCCTTTCCCTGGTCTTCAGCCAAGCCATTGGCCGTGATCTCCAAAAAATTTGTGTTCTTGGCTCCGTATACCAAGGTTTGGAAGGTGACTCCTTCATATAACTCCGCATCAACAAAGTTAGCGGAGGCTGAGAAAGGTCATGTGTCGGCCGAAACAACATCGATTGTGTTGTCCTCATTCCAAAATATCAACAATTAGTGCAAAGATGATAGGATGCACCAACTACCATTGATCCAATCCCAACCAAGGAGTACGTTATATTGGGAAAATGAGTTCACCACAAGGAAAGTAGTATCTCTTCTCTTTTTCCTGACCACAACTTCCAACGAAATTGCTCCTAAAATCTCCTCGTCATCCCCCACAAAAGAACTTATTCTTACCTTTGTTGGACGCAGGTCGTGTTGTGTTTTCTTTAACTTTTTAAGGGTTGACAAAGGCAGAATATTAGCTGCAGCACCATTGTCCATGAATACTCTATTCATCAGCATTCCTTCAATATGTGCACGGATGTACAACACTCTTACTTGTTTGGCCATTCCATCAGTTGGCCTACCAAGGAGTGTCCTTAATTGGTTGCTGAGGTCATCTTCGTACTTTTTGAGCCTTATAGATAGTCCACAATCATTCTCCCCTTGATTCACTGCTTGGTCATCTATTTCAACCCATGCTTCTTCTTCAGCCATAATGTCTCCGTCCAATTGGGACACTTGTTCTGGCCTTGCTTCGAATTCTAAAGGTAAAGTTATGATCATGCCACATTCAAATGGCCCTAGTGATCCAAATTCATACGTAATTTTTCCAGAAGGAGATATCTTCATTTGTTGCTCATTTTCACCAGGCCTACCAAGGAGTGTCCTTAATTGGTTGCTGAGATCGTCTTCGTGTTCTTTGAGCCCTATAGATCGTCCACAATCATTCTCCCCTTGATTCACTGCTTGGTCATCTATTTCAGCCCACGCTTCTTCTTCAGCCATAATGTCTCCGTTCAATTGGGACACTTGCTCTGGCCTTGCTTCGAATTCTAAAGGTAAAGTTATGATCATGCCACATTCAAATGGCCCTAGTGATCCAAATTCATACGTAATTTTTCTGGAAGGGGATATCTTCATTTGTTGCTCATTTTCACCTTCCTTCTTGTCATCATCTTCCCCTATCTCTTCTTCGTAATATTCTCCGTCAGGGTCATCATCGTCCATGTAATCTTCACCTTCAGGTTCTTCATCCCCCATTTCATGGTCTGGATCAACCTTATTCTTATCCTCATTTGATGGCAAGTCAACACTTGTCGGAGGGCTATGAGATGGAACAAGAAGGTCAGACCTTGCTTGGATGACTTCATTATCATGGGCTGAGACCGTTTCTCGGTCGTCTTCAGTTTTGGGTAGATTGGTACTAGGCTTGTCATTTTCATTCTTTGCAATCTGGACCATGGACTGGTCTACTTCATTCTTGGGAACTTCACTCATAGGTTGGTCAATATCTACCTTAGAAATCACAACCTTCTCTTCTTTGGACTCAAACTCCTCTGTTAGATGAGCTTCCAACATATCTATGACTCCCTTATTTTCACTTGGGATAACCAACACCTTGGTCCCTTCAATCTTCATCTGGACCTTAAGTTCAGCCGTCGGTATATCTTTGGCTGAATGATCACCCTTCAAGAGCTTAACTTTTCCTTTTTCTATCTTCTCCCTTAAGTCATAGCTATTCCTTAGTTGAACATTCCTTTCTTCAGCCAAAGCCTCCTCCTCTCGACATGCCTGAGCGTATTGTCTTTGAACACGTCGAGTTTGGGTTCTTGTCAAAGGGATCATAACGCCATCCTCCCCTTTCTTGTACCACACATTGGGCTCAGCCGAGGTTGGTTTGAAGGTGTTCTTGCTAGGTTTTGGCATAGCCACAAGAGTTGCATTTCGATTATGACCATCAGTTGCTGGCCCCCAAAGGTTCTTCTCTTTCCTTTCATATGGCTTGGACCATTCTTTTGTCACATCTTCATATCGTAATGCCCTTTGATAGGGCCGTTTATACGGCCTACGATAGTTGTCCTCGGGATACCATCTTGATTCACTTCCTAACTCAAGCTTCTTTCTCGGGCTACGAAGTTTATAATCCCTTGGTGGTACTATATCATCTATCTTTCCCTTGCCCTTGTCTCTAGGCAGAAAATTTATCGGTCTTCCTATATTACAAAAATCATCTTCAAGACGACGTCTAACCTTGCCACCTTGCTCAGCCTTCCTTCTTGGGTTATGAGGGCCATAATTCTCAGGTGCATCATCCATTTTGTCTTTTCCTTTTCCTTGAGGATGATGCTCAATCGTCTTTTCTACTCTGAGCTCATGGTCGACTTCTTTTGTTCCATGAGCCATGATCGGCATTCCTTTGTCTTGATTTTGAGACAAATTTGGAATACTCTTATTCTTCTCATTCTCTTTCACTACTGCCTCCACCCTAAAGGCCTCAAGTGCCACTTCACATTGGCATCTACTACACAGCACGATCCCTTTGACTGGGGCTAACCTTTCTTCTGGCTGAGTGGACACTGCTTTCTTTGGTCGAAATTCCTTTCTTTCGGGTTGCCCCCCAAGAGATTGGGATGATTTACCTTCTTTTTCAGACTCTTTCTTACTATGTTGTCTAGTTTCTGGGAGACGTAAGTTAACCATGTTGACTTGAATCTTCGGGAAAGGGTCTTTTTCCACACCCATCACTTCCCTGTCCTTGTCCGGGAAACGTAAGATTCCCTTCTCAATAAGGTCTTGCACAATGTTGCGAAAGATAACACAATTTGTAGTTGAATGAGTCCACGCATTGTGCCATTTACAATAAATCCGATCTTTAAGCTCGTTGACGGGTGGCACCGCTTGACCGTTAGTAAGCTTGATAAGCTTTTCGGCCAACAATTGATCAAAAATTTGTTCGGCCTTAGCGAAATCAAATGTGAATGCTCTAGTGGCTGACCCTTTTTGCCTGGAAGAAAAACTCACTTGTTGCACCTTTTGGTCTTTAGGAGCCCTCACCAAGGCCTTGCACACATGTGGTTTTG
>QANT01000653.1:0-37761 GCA_003254885.1 Purshia tridentata
AAAAAAAGAAAAAATATTGAGAGAGTAGTCAACTCAGCAGCAAAGGGTGGTCGGTATAGCCTGGGTTATTATTGTTTGATGCATAACTTTGTTTGGTACGTTAGGAGGCCAAAGGCCCAACATAAATAAACTAACACAACGTGGGGTGGGGCAAAGCATGTCCCACACCTGCAAGCCCAATTCAAAGCTGAGCCCAAAACTAGCTAAGCCCTCAGCTACCCCATTACATTCTCTTTCCTTGTACAGTTGTACGCATGTCCCATATAAATGGAGTTCTCAAATGCCTGATTAAAATGCTTTGACTATGCTGCAGGTGACGTTTTGCTGGACATTTCTTAAATATATATTGACATGAAGTTATTTATTTAAATTGGAATTGTAATGTAGTTGTTGGGGTAAAAACTTCAATCCCCCTGCCCTTAACTAAAAAAAGAAAAGGAATGGTATTGTTTATTTAATGTTTTCAAGTCGGCCATGTTTATATTGGGTTCCTTTCCCTTGAAGGGTACCGTCCCTTCGAATTCGTGCTTTATTTCTTAATGGTATTATATGTGTAGCTTGGATTTTTTATGATCATTTATAATGGTTAGGGCTGAAATATGACAAATGGTCGATCAGTTCACTTTTTTTAGTTATTGATAATGAAAGTCAAACAAACACGGTCCACTAGAATGCCTTACCACGTCCAAAATTCATTAATCTCTAACTGGTGGAATATATTCTAATATTCTTAATTACACCAATGATTATAAACAAACATTAATTGACTCCCATAAACAAACATTAATTGACTCTCATAAAAAATAATCAAATTCACAAAGTTTCTTGGAACAATAACGATATCCAATCAAAACGCCAAATTATAGGGACAAAGTGATCACTTCCCCTTTATTTATTACTATTATCAAAAGTCACACTTCTCTGATAATGGAGAACCGGCCTATCACGACTTTTATTATCATATAGTACTTGTTAAACATGAAATATTGACACAATATTTCTATTTCAACTTATCATCTTAATACAGTAAAAATAATAATGGACAACATAATATCCAATTTATTCATTACTATAGCTATTTATAGTTCACCAAAGCATGGAACTACATGCAGGTGAGTCACACACTTTTAATAATAGAGGAACTGTAATGACTTATACTATCGTAATACCTGTTCCATAACATTACACCTCCATACTTTGTCGACTTCTTTATCACCGGAAGGATTTTAGATTTCAGCACCGTAGGCGGAATATAGCCGCTTCCAGCTGCCTTAGGAGCTGCCGGCAGCCCCATAATTATCCGCCCAGCCTTTATCGACGTAGTCCATTTGTTCCACGACCTTATAATGTTCTTGGTACTCCCTGAACTATATTGGCATTGAGGATTGTTATAGAACTGTACCCAAACATAGTCGAAAAGCCCTGTATTAAGGGCACGCCCAAGAAACTTGTCAGGAAATGGGCACTGAGGAGCTGCGCCCAAACGCACACCTCTTCCTGGACGCTTGGCATACGCCTTTAGGGCACGTGCAAGGTTATCCCAGTACAGAGTTGAGCCAAGCTCTATGTCGAAATCTATACCATCCAAAGCGGCGTCGCCTAAGGGCCTTGAAGATGACTTGCCACCCAAGAAATTGTTCCACAAATAAGCTGCTACTTTTTTAGCATCTGCAGCGGAAGCTAGAGAGTAGCTTCCGATTCCACCTCCAATGGAGAGGAACACCTTGACGCCGCGGCGTTGGCAACTTCTGATGCCATTGCTGACAATTTTGCAACCATTGGATGCAGGGTTGCAGTGTCCTGCTAGGTTGAGTTCTGGTTTACGGCCATGACCAAACTTGTTGAGGAAGGCTATGTTTACTATCTTGTATTTTCCTGTGGCACATGTTTGGGCTAGAGTTCCTTCGTTCCCACTTTGACCCCAGTAAGTGACGATGCCACCGGCGTCGCAAAGTTTGATTAGAAGCAGAGCTGGGAGGACGAGGAGAAGAAGGGAGGGGGCTTGGGGTTTAGTTGTAGCCATTTTTGCTAGTGTTTTGTGCTTTCTTGATGTCAAGACTCATGAAGGGGTAGCTCCTTTTATAAGGAGCAATGACACGGTTTGCTTAATTCACATACCGTTGACCTAAAGACATATTAAGGTTAATGCTTATCCACTTACTCCACTACCAGCTGGGAGAAATTCTTAATTTTGCGTAACTGCGGAATATATGGATCTGGATAGGCTTCTCTCCAAAGTTGATCATGAATAGGTTCTTTGTACAGGGAGCTGGCTAATTTGAGTGCTCTTTAAGTATATGGGATAAAACCAAGTTTACAAAAGAAAATAACAAAATAAACTGTATTTATTGATTTAATTGCTGATTATATTTCTCAAAGAGAGATGAGACACATATAAAACTCATCTATGCAAGTGGATCTCATGGTTATTGATCAATAAATTAAAAGGTCATTTGATAAATATTAAGGATTAGGTGTCAATTAATTACTCTAACTTAAGTACTAATTAATTAATTGCCATGTGAATTTCAAACGTAACATGTAGCACACGTACCTTATTCCTCGGCCTTATTTTTGGTAATTAATATACTAATATCTTCAATCCTAGCTAGTAACAAACAGAGGAAACTAGAGTAATTCTAGTTAATACATAATGAAAATATTATATTCATCTGAAAAATTAGTACATGCGGACATGCATGTTTTATTGTCATAAATACATGCAGTACTATAGTGTGGACAATTGACAAAGCAAGCTAGCTAGGCAGCGACTAAATTACACAGTGTCCTTTATGGATGCACTATACCCATTGTCATACTGTTTGCTCCAAAGCATAACTCCTCCATACTTGGGAGAGCTCTTGATAGATGGAAGAACCTGTGACTTGAGAGCATCAGCTGGAATAAACCCACCACTTGGTGCAGCTTCAGGAGCTGCTGGTAGTCCCAAGAACAGTTGGCTAATTGCTTCAACTGTGGTCCATTGTTGGTTCCATGCATTCAGAAGCTTGTCAGCATTCCCATCAGCATATTGGCATGGAGGGTTGTTATAGAATTGGACCCAGACATAGTTAAATAGTCCTGTTTTGATGGCACCGTCTAGGTGAGCATCTGGGAATACACACTGTGGGGCTGCGGCTAAGGAGATGTCCTGGCTGTGACCTTTGAGTGATTTCGCAAGCTCATCCCAGAATTGGCCATCACCAGCCTCAATGTCAAAGTCAATCCCATCCAAAACTGCGTCCCCTAGTGGACGAGAAGTAGACTGACCACCAAGGAAGTTATTCCAAAGGTAGTCAGAAACTTGCGTTGCATCATCAGCTGAGGTAAGAGAGTAGCTCCCTGCACCACCTCCAATAGAGAGGAGGACTTTGATGTTCTTGTCTTGGCAGGCTTTGATGTCGGCGCTCAGGCCAGTGCAGCCAGTGGTGGCCGGGTCACAATGGCCGGCGAGGTTTAGGACTGGGGTTTGGCCATTGCCAAAAGTTGAGAGGAAAGCTATGTTCACATATTGGTAGTTGCCTGTGTTGCAAGTATCTGCTAGGGTGCCTTCATTGGTGTTTTGGCCCCAGTAAATGGCAATCCCGGCAGCTTGGGAAGACTTGCATAAAGAAATGGTTATCAAGAGGGACAACAAGAAGGCTGAGGTTTGTGTTTTGGTCGCCATGTTAAATGCCTCTAATTGATCAGCTGATCTTGCTTAGCTAAAAATGCTGGAGAGGGTACACATATTTATAGGTGCAAGGGCCATTTGAGTCCAGAGCTTTAGGGAAGAAAAGTAGGATAAACGTGTCTTGCAGGTTAAAAGATGTTGCCATTCTTGTGTGAAAAAGATCTGGTCTGCGATGTTTAGTCCAAGTTTCAGTTGTCAATTCCAACAATTAATGTATATCCCGTCAATCAAGGCAATTGAAACCAGGGACAGGACTTTATGGGAGTAGTACTTCTGAGTAAACTTGTATGTTTTCAGGATTAAAGCATTTTCTAGCTTGTAGGAAACGTTGGAACTTCTTTCTGGAAGAAGTTAATTCCAGAGAAGTTGTAGCTAGCTAGCCTGCAAACTGGGAGACTGCCTCTGCCTAACTTGGTGAAAACCGTACAAGCCATCAAATCTGACAAATATGTGATGAATAGTCGTAGCTATACAGTCAAGTAAATTGGACAATCTAGAAATAATACGTAGAGAATCAACACTCTCTTGGTGCCTTACATCATATGAATGTTTGGAAGTTTGTAAATGCATGGCGTATTCAGAATTAAGATACCAAATTGCTGACTACTTCCTTGATAGCTATATCTGGACTTTAGCAGAAGACTAAGTACTTTGATCTAAAAATTTTGAGAGGAGATTTGCGTATTTCCAATTTATAACTTTTATTCTAATTTTTATATTTTGGTAATTGAATAAATGAAAAGAGATCAAAATCATAATTTAAAATCAAACTATAGCTCAGAGATTAATAATAAATAAATAAAAACTAGCCCAGAGGACATTTACTGACATTTACTTTTTGGCCCAAATCAAGTTTATGCTGAGCAAATTTTCGTATACCCAATTGAATTGGACCAAAAGAAAACGTTCGAAAATGTCCTCTGGACAGGTTTAAATATTAGAACCACAAGCAGTTCTCCAGAAACAATACTGAACACCCAAATATATTGGGCCAGATAAATGAGAAAAATTGATTGATTGGCAGTAGTAGAAATTTACAAACATCAAGAAGCAATAATATATCACTCACTGCTTTCTGCTTGCCCACTCAAAAGAACTTGGCCCTGATAAGCTAGGGGATCTGTTTTTGACCCATTGTTAAGGTCAAGTACAAAGCTGAGGCAAAGTGCTCATGAAGAGCCTTGCAATATCCTTGCAGCCAGCAAAAGTTCTCTACAATCATCACATAATGTGCTATCATTGCAGTCACCGTTCACAGTCCTTCATTTAGTTTCCTGATCAGAAACTACCCATGTCTTTCACCTGAAGGCTTTAAGAAGTCCCGAGGATGGCAACATGCTGCGAGTGGTGGTGGAGGTTCACCAATAATCTCCACACGAGCATATACCACCCTTGAAATGGTGAAAACGATTAGTATCCCTGACAACAATTTCGCGTTCAGCTATTTTAGAGATGAGCTTAGCAGCAATATGACAATCACCACAAACACGAAGATTCTTGGTAATTCTGATTGGTGTCCCTAGCTCTGTATTCAGAATGGCAAAGACAATTGCTAACTTCTCACTGTGAACTGCAAGATGGCATTCCTTCTCCTCCTCCTCCACATCATGAAGAGCGGAATCAGTCTCGGGGACATAACCCAACTCCTTCATTTTCCCTACCAATACATCTAACTCTTCATATATCTCTTTAGACTGAGGATGTGATCTGTCACCAGCAAGAAAAGTGTGAACCCGATCTTTGAGCTCAACATTGCTGACACCAGGTATTTTCTTGATTCCTCTGCTCTTCATTATTGATCGCACAGTTGTGACATCTTGCCACCTACCAGCTTTTGCATAAATATTTGATAACAAAACATAATAACCTGACTGCTCTGGAGCCAATTGAAACAGGCGATCAGCAGCTATAACTCCAACATTCATGTTAGAGTATACCCGGCAAGCACTTAGCAGAGCACCCCACACTCTTTCATTAGGCTCCAGTGGCATCTGTTCGACAAAACTATAAGCCTCATCCACTCTCCCACCACGCCCTAACAGATCTACCATGCAAGCACAGTGTTCTATTCTAGGACCTATCATGTACTCCTCAGTCATTAATTTGAAGTAATACTGCCCCTCCTCCCACAATCCTGCATGGCTGCAAGCCGCAAGAACTGATACAAAGGCAATTGAATCAGGACTCAGGCCCGATTCTTGCATTTTCTCAAAAAGTGCTACAGCATCATGACCTTGTCCACACCTCCCATATGCAGACATCATTGAAGTCCACGATATAACATCCTTAAATTTCATTGCATCAAATACTTCTCTTGCATCTTGCAAACATCCACACTTAGCATACATGTCAATCAATGCATTCTCCAATAACAAATTTGGCCTAAGTCTCTTTCTTTCAACATATTCATGAATTTGCTTCCCTAACAAGAGAGCTGAAAGATCCCCACAAGCAGGGAGAACGCTCGCAATTGTGACTGCATCAGGTTCGATTCCACTCACCTCCATCTGTAAGAAGAGATCAACTGCTTCACCCTGCATTGAATTATTCACATATACCGATATCATCACATTCCACGAAACCAAACTCTTTTTAGCCAATTGCATAAACATCTCCTTAACATATAAAATATTGTCTGATGAAGTGTTGGTCACAGCTGGGATTAGGCTTGCCATGGTACCAGCATCTGGTTTAAGTCTGAATGCCTCCATTTCCCTACAAACTTCTAATGCATCGTCGAACCGTTCATTTTGTGCATACCCAGAAACCATAGAATTACAAGAAACCACATCTCTGCACGGCATGTCATCAAGAATGCGCCGAGCCTCCACTAAACAACCGCATTTCCCATACATGGCAATCAGACCATTCCCAACAAACAAATTCACGTCAAGCCCAACTTTCACAACAGCACCATGGATTTGCAATCCGACCCACAAATTATCTGACCCAGAACATGCCTTTAGGACACAAGGGTATGTATAATTATCAGGATCACACCCATTGCCAGACATAGTTTTGTAAACAACAAGAGCATCGTGGTACAAATGGTTGTTCACATAGCTTCTGATCATGACATTAAAGAAGACAACATTCTTTTCAGGAATTTTATCGAATACTTGGCGTGTTATTCCGGGTTCTCCGCAAGCAGCATAAGCTCTCATGAGTTTGATACCTAGTGAAGCGTCCGAGTGGAGATTCTGATTGACAACGATGTTTGAATGGAGTTTCTTCAATGTCTTGATATCTGGGTATTGATCCAATATTTTAACAAATAATTCTCCTACAAGAGCTGGATCCTGAGGGGCAGATTCGGCTTTTCCAATTGATGATATAAAGGCTTGTAGCTGTTTGCCTGTGGAAAAATGGCGGGAAAGGGGAGCGATGGCCTTCATGAATTGGAGCGGTGTTCCGAAAATGGGTTTAGCTTAGACCCGCTCTTGTCTAAATATTAGGCGCATCGCAGGTCCGGCCTCGGCCTACTTGATGGGCCACCACTCTCTTTGATTGCAGTCTGACCCGAAAAAAAAAAAGAGGAGCATTTTGCAGGAGAAAATAGCAAATTTTTCTATTTAATTTTTTTTTCTGTTAACTTTATTGCTCAAAATTCAGAAATGCATGGTCCCGAGCAAATGAAATATTAGCTCAGTGATATAACACCTTCATGTAACATATCACAATAAAAAAATACTGAGGCCATTTTACAGAAAATTGGTAATTCAATTAGATTTGCAAGAAAAATTACACTTCGTGATGGTTGATCTCAGCAAGAAAGGGTGTAGCTCCATTTCCCTATTCCTGAAACAATGCTTTAGAAACAGAACGGCATGACTGACTACCATAGTCTGACTCTTGGGAGTCTTTATCATCAAAGCGGCTGCGTTTGTTTCCTGTCATTGGGGTTTCACATACTGTGTCATCATAACAGGACTCTCTATGGTCCTTCCTTTTAGACAGCTTTCGATGAGGATTTGACTTTGGTTTCAATGCCTTTGGCTGTTTTGGGGCCCAAACTTTGTGCAAATCAGGCACCCAACTTGTAAAAGAAGCAAACCTCCGAGCCTTCTCTCTCCTCTCTTGAGCTTCAATTAACTTTCGAGCATGCTCCTCTTGTTTAATCACTTGGGCGCTTGGTCTTCCATTATCCTTTTTCAGCAGATGAAGCGATTCATCTTCTGCTGATACATCCCTCTCCGGTTTTTCTCTATAGGATTGATTGCTATCCTCACTGTCGAGTAAATGACAAGGGAGTTCACTCTCATCAGAAAACAGCAACAAATCCATTTTTTTACAGATTCTGTGAATCACCTCTCCAAGAGTCTGACAGTACCTGAAAATTTGGGATTTCAGACATTAGTCTATCTGCTTAATGTTCCCCCTTCTAACGAAAATTGAGTGCTTGCACATGTTGGGGAAAATTAATGACAAAGCAATGGATTAATTTAAGCTGCGTCAATTCAAGGATTACATTGAAGACATATATGCTACTGCAAAAGTTATATAAGTATTCCCACTCAGTCAGAAAAACATGGGTAAAATATGCCACAGTAAGGTGGAACACTAGGCACAGGAAATGTGTATTTGTTGAAACATAAAACATAGATTGAATGTAGAGTGCTCTAGCCTTTTAGGGAAGACCATGAAGATTCAAAGCATTCATCCACTACTCAAGGGAGTAAAATCTCAACAAAACATTCCATAATCTCAGTTAGAGAAGGTAAAGATTACAATTTCAAAGGTAGGAGTTTTCAACTCTGGTGCAAACTCATTTACCTGCATTGTATGATCTTTCCGACATAATTATCTAGGCTCCAGTCACCAAAGAAACCTCCCTCCAGATGGCACTGAATAGTCTCCAAAAACAAGCAAATATGTTTCACAAACTTCTGTTTCATAGATTCTGCAACACTTGCTCCAACCTCTGAATGTAGTATCTCCATTCGGAAAAATATCTGCAATTCATATCTTTGTGCTTATGAAGGAAGTGTAAAAGTAAATGGAGACAGATTGTTCACAGTATTATAGCAATAACTGGATTAATACATAATACAAAAAAAAAAAAAAAAAANNAAAAAAAAAAAAAAAAAAAAAAAAAAAAGTTAAGTGACAAATGAGAAAGGATACTCTCGAACTATTTTTTCTGAAGTAAACCCTTCAGATCCTGGATCATAGCTTTTGTGTCTTGCAACCATATCCTTGGGATCTCTCAGAAAAAGTTTTAACAGCTCAGCAGCAACCGGATCAGTGTTGTTGGATTTAACAAGAGGAGTTTGACTCTCTGAAAGGGTTTCTGCGCCACACTTTTGATTCAACCAATATATAGATGAATTCACAAGCCGATTTGCCAAATCCCCTAAGTCCACCGCTTCAGATTCAAGTCCTTGTTGGATCTTATTGGATAGATTACTGAAAAAAGTTTCCGAGGTTTCTAGTCTTGATTCCAGAGCAGCTTCATCCTGTATTACAGAAGCTACAGTAAGAGAATTTTCTCCAGCTGAAGCAGATGAAGGAATTGACTGTTCACTTTCTTGCTGCAACTTATCCAACCTATTGTTCATCTCTTTTTGATCGTCGTGGTGTGCCTCGGATTCTTTCTCCATTATTAGGCTGCGATAACTAGATTTTTTAATCTGTTTCATCCAGCATTTCAGAAATTTCAACTTTTTTGAGTTATTACTTTGCCTGGAAAAGTAGACCTCTTCTAAACCTAGCTCTGAGTGTTCAAATGCTGCCTTACAGAAGGCACTCCATGTGAGGTCCTGAAGTGAATGTGAATTTCCTTTGCTATTCTTCTTCCTCCCATCCTTGTCTGCAGAGTGCTTATTAGATGGTGAACGCCCAGTTCGAGACCCATTCAAGTGGTTCAAATCAGCATTGAGTTGGTATACCTTATTGTCCATATTTAGACTAACTTGATCCACATTTACTTCCCTAATATCGTGCACTTCTTTGTGAGGGTGATATTCTTCATCCAGAATGAGCAGCAGAGCTGAAGAAACCGTGAAAGGCTTAAGGATTCCCATATTTGATTCACCACTGTCATTTAAAAGAGACACTAAAGCCCAGTAACCCTCCCTATATAGAAGAGTCAAGAAAATCTGCCAAAAGGGTGCCGATTTTCTCTGCACAAACTCACCCAATTCCATTGCTAGCATTTCAAGAACCTTATCGGAAAAAATTTCTTTTCCCTCTTTTCCAGGTTTTACAGAAACTTCGCGGACAAGAATAGAATCAGATAAGTGGTTCTTGAAGTTCAAAAACTCATTGTACTTATGCAAAGCCTTAACCTGGAATGTTGTCACTCCATTGCCAAAACTTCCCCAGAACATTTTTTTCAGTCCATCACCTCTTGTTTGTGAGTTCATGATTTCCAAGGAAAATAAAACATCATTACCTCCATTTCTAGGCAACATCTTCAAATCAACCAATTCAAGATCACAAAGCTTGCATTCCAAAGGCTTCCCGCTTACATCTAATATCTCAAGATTTAATTGCGTGATAACTTTCTTATGACAATCATTACAGCTGAAAAACTTAGATGAAACCCCAATCTCTGGATAAATCAAACCAAAAGGAACAAGAGCAGAACCAAGAACAATTGAATCCGTGGAGCAAAACCCCCATCCCAAACTCCTAATCCCACTCTCAAAAAAACCAAATCTCAATTTATCCTCATCGCTCCCAACCTTACCCTCACCACATTCTAATTCATACCTAACATCAACCCAACTCAATTGAATATCCCTACAAAAAAATGCATCATTCAAACTCTCAAAGAAACTGCGGAATCTCTGGCAAAACGCATTCGCATTTTCCATAGATTCATCATCCACTCCCACATTCAGGAATTCAGACAAACAGTTTACCGACCTACAAACCGGCGAAAACAGAACAACTAAATTAGACCTTACAGCAACAGAATCACAATTCGAAAACGTACCCGTTACCGGATCGCAGATCACGGGGTCCCAGCCATAGTCGTGCACGAGCTGGCGCATGGAGGCGGCGAGGCACGAGGCCTGGGGCAAAGAGGGTTTCAGCGATAACGGATTGTTGTGGTGGCAAAATGCGGGGAAGGAATTAATGGTTTGGGAGAGGGAGAGGAAAGTGGGGGTGGGGAGATGGAAGGAGAGAGTGAGAGAGGAAGTGGGGAGCTTGGAGGAGGAGAGGAGGGGAGAGAGAGAGGAGAAGAAGGGTCTGAAGGCGAAGAGAGAGGAAGAGAGAGGAGGGAAGGAGAGGAGGGTTTTGGTGGAGGAGAGGAGGGATGTGAGAAATGGGGTTGGGTCTTGGAGGTGTAGAAGGGGATTTAGGTCTATGAGGAGGACTATGCGTTGGGTTTGGCTGTAGTCTGTGATTGGGTCAGTGAGGTTTGGATCAGATGCCATCGCATTCGCACTTAGTCACAGAATAACCAGAGAGAGGACTTGGGTTGCAGTTGCAGACAAGATTTGAGATTTAAATGAGGATTTAAGAGAGGCGAAAGAAAGAAGACGATGAGGGATTGAAACGATGTCGTCAAATCGACGAGAGATGTGCGTGGGCGGGAAATCGGAGCTTGGCGGTAGGGAAATGTTTTTAATCTATAAATTAAGCCGAAGGCCGCCTTATTATGGTTTACATTTTTAAAATCTCAAAAATGTCCTTAGTTAACTAAAATAATAATAAAAGAAAATTTTAACAAGGGACAAAATAGTGAAAAACTATTGTTGGACTAACCACAAAGAAGAGATTTTTAAGACAAAAACGCCTTAAGTACAAGAAACGCGCCTTATACATAAAAATGTACTTTTATATGATAAAACTCTTTATACGGAAAAATACTACTTATACATAAAAATAACGTTATACCAAAAACAAACTCATTTTAACAAAAACCCTTTATATGAGAAAGCATTTCTTATATAATACAATAAAACACACTTTATTTAAAAAAGCTTCTTTTATACAAAAAAAAAAAAAAAAACCTATTATATGAAATAACATCCTTAATAGCTGATACAAGAAAATGTCCACATATAGGAGAACGTCATTTTATACGAAAAAAAAGTACTTTATATGAGAAATGCCTTTTTATATATTAAAAAAAAACCCTCAAATGTCACTTATAACGCTCCTTATTTGAGAAACGCCTTTTATATACAAAATTGCCCCTTATACGGAAAAACAACTCTTATACGCGACCTAATATACAGATATAGGAAAAAGCCCTGATAAGGGAGTGTGAAAATCGCATTCCTTCTATTTTATTCGTGCAACACAGTATTTGATCTCTAAGCGGTACTACTCTATACTTTCCCCAACTCAAAGTTGAAGTCTTGAAGATAATGATGAGTTTGGTCTGCTCCTGCTTAAAACTTCTCTCTTGAAAGTTGAAAGCTGCAACTTCTCCCTCTAAAATCTGAAGTTAAAAATTAGAGTAGAAAACATGACCACGATTCCTGTTTCTAATTTCATCTTCTCTTCCATGCCTTCTTCAAGTTTTCCAAAATACCCCACTCTCTATCCTTCACTTGTACCAAAATTGACTCCATATCCCCTCACTCACTCTTCAAGAAAGCTCTCAGTCCCAGTATTTTCAAAGTCCTCTGAAGCAGAAGAGCTCTCAGTCCCAGAGGACGAATGGCTGAAGAGGCTACCAGACAAGAAGAAGCCCCTCTACTCTCACAGCCTACCTTGCATTGAGGCTTGGCTGAAAAGCTTGGGCTTTTACCAGAGCAAAGAGGACCGGGCTGTTTGGCTGATTGAAAAGCCAGAGTGGCATGCCCAGCTCTCACTCGACGTCACCGATCTCTATGTAAGGTTGGTTTTCTGTTTTCTCATCTGGGTTTTTGCTAGTTTGAGTTTCGGATGCTTGATTGATTGGTGGTGTAGTTAGTGATTTTATAGAAAAAATAAAATCCTGAATTTAATAAGATCGCAAGTTAAATTTTTACAATTTACAGATTGTTTTGTTGTGTTCTCGCGTACTTGTTGTAACATGAGTCGGATTGAGTTATATGAATGCAAGAGACAATTGAATTGGATATTGGATTTTCACTAAAACAGTAGTATTCTATACTATGTTGAGTTTTCGCTGTGAGACTTGTCTGAAATGGTGTAAATGCTACCTATTTAAAGTAGACACTGGACAATTTGTGGGTGGTGGGATTATCCTAATGCTCAGATAAAAAGCAGAGTTTATTTAGGGCCTCTTTGAGACTTTTATGTGAGCTTCCAGTTTCTGTGAGTGAATGGCTTACTGATAACCTTTTGACCCAGTTGGCCAGTTGGCCGTTCAAATTGGAGGTGATGATGGTGGCTGCGACTGGGATTGCAGGCAATAGTGACTATTCACTGAAAAATGGGAAAGAAGTAGTCAACATGTGGTGACAAGGTTCCCTGAAACTGTAGAATAGGAATCGTATAACTCTTATGTTCAATTCGTATAAGGGTTTGTTTTAAGGCTTCTTTAGGATTTGAAATGCTGTTAAGTCCATTTATCACCTGCAAAGTTCAAGGAATAGTTAATTGATATTGTGCACTTGATGCCATTGGCTAGTTTAGAGGAGGGGACGTGGTGGTGATGGTTGAGAGTGGGAGCTTGAGGTTATGGGCAAAGATGGAGGTGAAAATGGGGTAGAGGAATGATACTTAAAAGTGTTCAGGTTACCCTGACCCTGAAACCCTGCATCAGCTTTATTTTTTCCCAGTCGCATGGCTGTTTGTTTCCTTGAGGAAAATCTCTCCCATTTTTTGTTCTTATTGATTAAAATTGTTCTTTTAAGCCTTTTGTTTATATTAAATGTTACCAATGCTGCCCTGCCCCCAAAAAAAAAAAAAAATGTTACTAATGCTGAAGATTGCACTGGTGATGTAGGTATCTAAAGACCGGACCTGGGAATCTTGAAAAGGATATGGAGAGGAGATTTAGTTATGCACTGAGCAGAGAGGACATCGAGAATGCAGTGCTTGGAGGGCCATGAGGATAACAAAGATTATTACTTCTGTCATGCGGTTTGCTCTTCTGAATTCATTGACATCCCCGAAGGCACTGATTGACCTCATGGGTTGATGGACTAGCGTGGGGCAGGTTACTTTCTAATCTTGTGAAAGTGCCTATCTGCCTATCCATAATAAGACTCTGAGATTCATAGTGGGCTTTTTATTAGTTGTAAAAACTAATTGTATCATAAGAGCTGTCATCAGAATAGTTGATTTTTGGTTAGAACTGTATGATAGGGAGGTGCTGCTGACTGGTGCAAATGTTTGAGACAATTTTCAAATTAAATGTGTACTTCTCTTTTTTTAATCTTGGACTTTTATTTTCCTTCTCTTGAGTTTGACAATCACTTCTGTAAGAAATGACTTGTTCAAGTCTCCAAACCCTGATACAGAATATACAATCGAATTCATCCATATTTTAGATTACATAATTGCCGTGGCTGGTTATGAATAACTGCAAGTATTGATCTCCGCTAAGTAGCCTGTTATTTTTCATTGCCTTCCAGGAATAAGGAAAGCCAATAGGGCTAGATTCTTCATACTCAGAATATGTTCTTCCAATCCTCATCTTCCTATTCCCCCCACCTTCTCACTTCTTCAGTCCAGCCATTGTTATAATTTCAATTGATCCTACTTCCTGTTTCACTATTTTTTCATCTCTTTGCTACCAGCCATAGCAAAAAGGTAACATAAAAATACTGGTACATTTAATGTGATTCTGCAGAGTGGAGATGAGACCAGTATTCCTTGACAAGCTGCCCAAACAGTGAGCCTTCTCTTTTCATTAACTCCATTGGCTCATCATACTCCATTATTTTTCCTGAAATAGAATCAAAACATTTCCTTTAATGTCTTTTTTGAACAATTATCAATGAATAAAACTAGTTGTATATTTCCTATACTTGAATGAGAAGCATATTTAAAAGAGAGAGTGGGGGTGAGAATGAGTGCCTAGCATCAATAAAACAAAGAGCATCCAGGAAAGAAAATAGAGTATAGAAAGATATGGGGTTTCTTTATATGAGTATATTAAGCTAGTGAAACTCACCATCACTAATGGCAAGAACCATTGTGCAATCCATCACAGTCGGTATCCTGTGAGCTACTGTAATTACTGTACAATCTGCAAATTCATTCCGTATAGTTTTCTGCAGAATCATATCAGTTGCATTGTCAATTGATGCGGTTGCTTCATCAAGCACCAATACCCGGCTTCTCCTCAAAAGAGCACGCCCCAAACAGAACAATTGCCTTTGCCCCATGCTCCAGTTTGATCCATCTTCCACAACTGAATAAAAGGGTCATTAGTTAATACTGCCCACCAAAATTCACAAGTAAAAGTGCACACCACATACTGATATACCAGAACCTACCTAAGGAGTCTAAGCCTTCTTCTTTTTCCTGAACAGCCTCTCGAAGCTGACACTTCCCAAGAACCTTCAACATGCACAGATAACTCTCAGCTTAGGCCAAATTTGCAACCATGCTCAAATAAACAACCAACAAGGAAAATTGCAGAAAACAAGCATAACAGAACTTGATTACTACCTCCCATATTTCCTGGTCTGAATGTTGAGATAAGGGATCCAAGTTGTATCTCACAGTCCCATTAAAGAGAGTAGGATCTTGAGGTATTATTCCAAAACGTGACCTCAGATCGTGTAGTCCGATTGTAGAGATGTCAATGCCATCAACTATAATCTTCCCTCCAGCTGGCTCCACCAGACGAAACAGAGCACCTATAAGAGTAGACTTCCCACTGCCCGTACGACCAACAATACCAATCTTGTGTCCTCCTTCAAAAATGCAACTGATCCCACGAAGAACTAGTGGTGTATCAGGCCTATATCTGACCTGTTTTGACATCAAAATTCTCAGTAACCTTCTTTAACACTAACCTTGGTTAGTTTTAACACGAGAGAAACCAATATTTACCTGCAAATTTTGTATCTCCACTTTACCTATAACCGGCCAATTGGATGGGGGACGGCTTCCTTCTACTATCTCAGGGGCTTCGCTCGGTATATGCATATATTGATTTAGCCTTTCTACAGAAATGATGTAATTTGCTATAGTGCACTGGTTCTGAATTGAAAATATCAGGGATACGTTTAATGAAAGACCATAAGAAAGTGCCATTCCAACAAATCCTGCAGGAATATGAGTAATTGATATAAGACTCGATAGCTTAAAATCATACCACAATACAAGTCATCTCTAGTGAATTGAAGTGCAGAGCCAAAAGTTTTGAAAATCTACCAGAGCTAAAAGTTCCAGGAGGAAGCAAAACCATGCAGAGTGCTGCAGAGGCAAGAACAACCGCACTGATTATTTCTAACCGTTGGATCAGCCACTCATTTGCTGCAAAGCTATGAAAAAAGGGACTAGCATTTGTGTCAATGAGGTCAAAATTCTTCGCCAAGAACCGCTCTTCTTCATTGAAGGCTCTTATTGTAATGGCTCCTGAAACAGACTCTGCTAGATGGTTTGCTACAAAAGACTTAGTTGTGCCATTGATCCGCATCAACTCTTTTGCAGTGGAAAAATAATATTTCTGAAAATAAAAATGTTTTCATGAAAAAGCTAATAGGTGTGCCTGGTATAACATATAAATGAACCCCATATATCAAATTACCTGTAGCCGAATTGCCACATAGACCATAGGTATGGAGACAAACAGGACTTGCCAAGTAACAACAGCCAGTACTCCAAGATTGGAATAAGCATTTATAGTAGCCCCACAAGCAAAGACTAGGCTGAATGGAATATCAAGATCTGTGATACTGAGATCAGATGTAACCTATAAAAGAAAAACACAATGCATAAAACACTATTAGCTCCTCAAATTCCTCCTAATCTATAACCAAAGTTTTGTTTGAAACGCATACCCGACTAAGTATCCTTCCCAGAGGAGTTGAGTCATAAAAAGACATTGGTGCACGAAAAAGGGAGTTCAATAGCTGTGAGAATATAGACTTTGATGACTCAAGACCCAAAACAACTGTTGAAACCGATCTAAACAGTAACACAAATGTTGCAGAAAATCCAATCACCAAGTAAACCGTGATCAACCGCAATGTGCTAACATTGGGATTATCAACATTAGCAGCCATCCAAGAGTTCTGTGCTATCTGACTACCAACAAAAGTGAGGTGCAAAATAACGGCCATTGAGAAGTACAAGAACCCTTTGTTCTGTTTCAGATACTGTATGAATGGCTTAAAACCCGCATCTCCTATTTCTCTCTCTTCTTGTTTAATTAATTGATCACCTTTAGTTGCTTTAAATTGCTTCTCTACATAAGTCTTCTTAATCTCTCGGGACGAGTTTCCACTTTGGGCAGAAGTGACATCTGCAGGCCTTTCAGAACCAGCAGTTTCTTTATGTGCATTGACAAGGTCCTGAAATTCTTGGCTTGAGGCCAAGAGCTGATGATAAGGAGCTTCTTGTAGGACTTCCCCATCTAACATCAACTGTCAAAACAAAATTTTAACTTCAAATTATTGTGTTGGCCTAACAGCTTCTTCTAATGATACCCTAGAATTCAAAATAGACTAACCAAAACAGAATCAAATGCAGGCAGGAAATCAACTTGATGGGTCACAAGTAAGACTGTCTTCCCTGAAAGTGCTTCCATAACATATTCCTGCCAATGTGAAAGTTAGCTTTCACTAAAAGCCATAAGTTAATCGATAAACAGGCACTGCCCATGTGAGGAAAGTGTATTTACATTAAATAAGTTTGTAGCAGTGTGTGCATCAACGGCACTGAAGGGATCATCCAAGAGATATATATCAGCATTCTGATACAGAGCACGAGCAAGTTGGATTCGCTGCTTCTGACCACCACTCAGATTGACCCCTCTCTCCCCTATTTCAGTAAGGTCTCCATAGGGAAGTAGCTCAAGGTCCTTTACTAGTGAACATCTCTCGAGTGTCTCTTGGTATCTTTGACTATCCATGGCAGAACCAAATAAAATATTTTCCTGTATCGTCCCTGTCTGAATCCATGCTGTTTGAGAAACATAGGCAATCTTCCCAAAAACTTGAATCTGAAAGTCAAAAAAGAGATTATATGGTGATGATGATGATGATGATGATGATGATGATTTTCATTTATATGTTTCAAGGAAAGATGGGACTAGATTGACCCCATTTAGAAACATTACTATAGTGATAGAATACAAGCCTGTGGGAATTAAGATGCAAGGTGATGTCTTTTGATTAGTACTTATTTGGTACTAATCAAGGAGACAAATATAAACTTACGCTTCCTTGAACATTTGGAATTTCTCCAAGAATTGCAGCTAGAAGGCTTGATTTTCCTGAGCCTACTTCTCCACATATAGCCACCTTTTCACCGGGTCTAACCTCTAAATTTATGTTTTTCAGTGTAGGCTTCGATACATTCTCTTCCCATGAGAAACTGGCCGACTTAATAATAATGGAGTGGGCTACGTTCTCCATGTTACACTTCCGGACATTTGTAGTCTGTAGCTCTGGTGACTCAAGGAATTTTACAATACGTGTAAATGCAACCTTTGCTTGAATGACAACCCCAATGACCTCAGGAATAGATCTAATGGGGTCCTGAACAAGGCGTAAAGTTGCTACAAAAGTAAAAACGTTATTAGCATGCAATGGAACATTGAGAAAGTAACATGCTCCGAAGGTTGCAGCAGAGACCAAAACAGGAGATGACCAAAAGAGATAGGTATTATATGCTTTTCTTAACTGCACTGCAGATAACCATTTGTGCTCCTCCTTCCTTAAACTTTCTATAGCATTCTTGAAATGGGTTTCCCATGCATATAATTTCAATACCTTCATGTTCACAAGAGCCTCGGAACTAGCCTTTAGTCTTTCATCTTGGGCCACCATAAGCTTACTCTGAAACTTATGCTGTAACTTAGCAAGTGGAGCATTGCAAAGCACAGTCAAAACTATCACCACCAAGGCTGCAATTGTAGCTAGGCCGACTGCACGGAAGAGAATAACCAACGCAAGACAGAGCTGGACACTTGTCGTCCAAGTCTGATGGAACCAAAATGGGAACTCTCCAATCCTATAAGCATCCACAGTGACATAATTCATTATCTCACCACCTGAGTGTACCAGCCTAGCAGCATTCGATAATCTCAATTGCTTCTTGTAAATGGCTGCTGTGAGCAAAGACCTAATTTTCAAACCAATAAGCCTACAATGGAAGTACCACTGCCTTTGTGATAAAGACTCGATGGTCTTTGAAAGGAAAAGTGATATGGCTAACACATAACCTTCATATCTGAAACTTTCATTTCCCTCAGCAACCAAAATGAAGGCATTAAGAAGCAAGGGACCAGCAGAGATAGTGAGTATCTTAAGCAAAGCAAAGAAGCCAGACAGGAGAATCTCTTTCCAGTGACATATGATTATTGTCTTCAGTACTGATGGTTGAGAAGAAGGTTCAATTTGTTTCTGTTTATTCAGTTGCTCCAAGAACAGCATATAACAACTTTCTGCTCGATCTGCCTCGCGCAACTTAGGTATGTCTTCGTCCTCAAGAGTTTTCTCCCTACCCCTTTTCATCAATGGATTCAACCACCAAAATGATGCTTTGCTGAAAATTCCAGCTTTGGAAAATGGGGTGACATGATCACTTTTACTAATGCCATTGGACTCACCATTCAGAGGCGTATAAAGGCCGTTTCCATTGATGCTCTCATCACCCTCTTCATATTTATACCCCTTATAAACACATAACAGCAACAATGTTGCTCCTGGAAAAGACAGTACATCTAAAACTATCTTTACCGACAATTCTTTTCTTAAAATGACAGCAAACAGCGATAGAGCGCAGATAATTCCAGAAAAAAAGAATGCAAGGATGGCCAACAGTCGCGACGGTTGTCTTGGAAGTTGTTTTCCCCTGATGCTTAGAGTTAAACCCACCAACACCCATGTGAAGCCTTGAAACAAAGTAAGTAACCACCATTTCAAAGGCAAAGCAGTACGCGTATTCCTCAGCTTCTCTTCTAAAATCCAGATTCCCAAGCCCAAGTACACCAATCCAAGACAGCCATTAACAACTGCAGAGATTATTTGCAAGCTCGAAAAGCCTCGAAATCGTGCTGGGATGTGAACTGTTTTTGAGGATGACTTCTTGAACATATTGAACAAGAGCACCACTAGAAGAACTATGTCAAAGCAAATTATCAAAGCGTGATTGATGCACGAAGAAGGATGAGTCAGAAACTCAAATTTGGAAGTGCGTAGCTCTCCAGATGCAGATTCCCCACAAAACATAGTCCACAAATCCTTCATCATCCTCTTCCTTTTCTGTTGTGCTCTTCAGATTGACTAACTCTGTAAGGTATGCAATGCAAGAAGATAAAATAAGAAACCTTGTCTGACAAAATTTTAAAACAAGAAAATGAAATCACCAAACAAGATATCAATTCAATTCGCAGCTGAGACATAAAGCTTCAAAAACATGATAAGTTCCAAAATGAAAGGGCATACCTGAACTGGCCCAAGAACAGGAGCTACAGGACGTCCTCCTCCTCGTCTTGGGCCTAAGCTAGTGACCCAAAACTTCACACAAAACACCAGCAGAGAAAATGATCCTATAAAACACACAATTTCATCACTAAGTAGTTGAAGCTCAAATGCTCAGAAATTCAACCACCGCATTCATAAGAGGGATTCTGTAGGAAACTACAAAATGGGAGAGAACAGAGTTGTGCAACTCTATCATAAACCCACATTGGACACGTGAAACTCTAAATTAAGATCCATTCGGCATTAAAATATAATAAAACAAACAATCTCGTGTTGGTTCTCTCTCTCTCTGCGCTCATTCTTGAACCAATAATTATAGCGACGCCAACTTAAACAATTAATAAAAACGGGGGAAGCATTGAAAACCAATTAAACAACCTTCCACTATAATAATATGATAAAGAAAAGAAAGAAGTAACAATTAGGTGAACACCGTGGACTAACCAGGAAACCACCCGATGTCTTTTACGAGCCAAAATTTTCTGTCGTTTTCCAAACCCAGAAATTAAAATTTATAAATTTATTATTTTTTTGTTTGTTTATTTTCTAAGAAGATGAAGGTTTTTGCCGTTTTGGTGTTTCAGTTCTCTGTTTCTTGAAAACGAAGTTGGTGTCCCATTGGTGAATAGGTTCTGCGTTTTCTTGGGTCCTGACTCCTGCGCTGTGTTAGAGATTGAGATTGAGATTGAGAGAAACAGAGGGAGGAGAGAGAGAGAAACGGAATGAGTTTTAGGTTGTTCAGTGAGTTTATAGCCTTTTTGTTTTTGTTTTGTCGAAGACAAAGACCGTAGGCGTGCTTGCAACTGAGACGCAATTACATACATTACGTCAACGTCCTGGTCGGATTCGGATGTTGTCATGGCTGACGTCCCGTCTCGACACTTGTAGACGCGTGGCTTTTGGTCGTCGTCTTCTGACTTCTCTTCGGAAATATGTGGGCTTCGTGCATTCATATTTCTTTTCAGGTCTCTCTGAAAATTTTCAGCCGTATAACTACACAGCGGTTGTAGCCCCGAATTTAATATTTTACTTCAAATAATTAAAAATAATGTGCATACGTGTAAACGGTAATATAAAATCAAGGTCGATAATTTTCCACTTAGATCTGAAAATTACAAAAATTAAGACGATATATTTAGATCAAGAATTTATAAATTATACTTAGATCTAATTTTGAGATTTGTGAGGAAGTCAAGCTTTTGTTTATTGGAAAAGAGAGTACTCTTGTTGAAAGAGCTGTCTAATGTATGTCATATAAATTTTTATAATCTGAAATGAACCCAGTAGTTAATTAGTATGATAAGTTAAGTTACAGTGATAAACACCAAATCTCCTTAAAAAAACTTAGGAAAATTTTTTAAATACAAACAGATAATTAAATATTATAGATGTACCATGCATGCGCATGGTACGAGGGTATTGATTTGTACAAAACAAAACAAAAATGTAAAAGGAAGTCAAGCTTTTGTTTATTGGAAAAGAGAGTCCTCTTGTTGAAAGAGCTGTCTAATGTATGTCATATAAATTTTTATAATCTGAAATGAACCCATTAGTATGATAAATTAAGTTACAGTGATAAACACTTGTTTCAAATCTCCTTAAAAAAACTTAGGAAATTTTTTTAAATACAAACAGATAATTAAATATTATAGATGTACCATGCATGTGCATGGTAGAGGGTATTGATTTGTACAAAACAAAACAAAAATGTAATTAAACATCAATAATAATTAGTATTTGATAAGATCGAGTTCTTCCTCATCAAGAGTCCTACCAACATAGTTTTACTAATTTATTAGCTGTACTTTATAATTTGTTTATTCCTTTGCTTGTTTTAGTCGGATTAAGACTTGTGTACACTAGCTAGAGTTGTAATTCGTTATAAAGAGTACTAAAAGGGGATCGGTAATATTCGAATATACTTGATGCTCTAAAAAGAACTACTTGTCACTGATGCATGCGATGAATATATGAAAAAATTCTTTGATGCAAGTTGTGGAATTGAGAGCATATATATATATAGAAAAAGTAAAAAGATTAAAGTTGTAGACAGCATATATATAAAAAAAAGCTTGGAGAATTAATATATGCATGTACAAGTTGACCTGTAGTTGTGCATGCACATTTGAATAGATAGCCTAGCTACCATAAAGTTGGGCCGACAGTCGTACATACTCTTAATAATTAGAGTGAGTTTGGTTCAAACATAAATTCATAATTTGTGAACATGAGATCTGCAAAACCTGGATATCGGCTGGATTGCATTAATGTTGATAATTACAATTTATAGCAGTAATTGTTTGTTCCAACTAGCGTACGTATTAAAACCCAACTTTTCCGCCGCTTAGGTAAGTAGGGGTCAAACTAGTTAATTCACATTGTCCAATTTGTCATATCATCACAACTTCAGAAGAGATGGACAAATTTTCACTTTTTTTTTGGAATATAGTAAAGTAAAACTCTCTTTCAAAGTCGTCATTACCTTTGATTAATAATATATTAATATTATTTTAGAGTAATAGGGAATTGTAACTTGTAAGAGAAAAAAGAATAGAGAATATTATGGTGTCATGTGTGATGTCATATATTGATTATTGACTTATGGTGGTTGGACCTTTAGATAAACATCACCGTCCTTTTAGTGACGATCTTACATTTTGTATTTTGATTTTGAGTGGCTGATATCAATATCCATCCCTGTAATGTCTGTATCTGATCGATCCCCCAAACCAAAAAGAAGTAATCTCTGTCCGCATGCATTCCTCTCATCTCATGCCTCTTTTGAAAAAGAAAGAAAAAAGGTTCCCGATCGATCATTATCAATCACCGCTCATTAATAAACCTAAGAATCTAAGATACCAATTTAATACATTTTCTTACTAAGGAAAACTAAGTGTTTTTCATTAAACTAAATATTTCTTGCCAATTATTGTTTTCATGAATGCTAATGTGCATAGTTTGTTGAGAAAAAAAATTTCACATTAAAGTCTTGTATGGTGATTATAAAGTGTTAAAGAGTTGTTCAATTAAATACCAATTGATTGTAAGTTAAATTTTCAATTTCTTTTGTGGTATCAGATCATCAAAGTTATAAAAAAGTAAGATTCAACAACTACATATATTCTCATATTACTAAATATTTATTATACGTTGTCCATAAATTTTGAAATCAATACAACTCTATAAAGAGAAAAGAAAATATTATTATCTATTAAACCAAACAATTATTGGCCACACATTAAAATGTAATTCATGATTCATTATCAATTGACACCATTAGTGACAAAAGTAGAGTCAAGTTAATAGTCAACGGTAAACTTCAACAGTGGGTAATCAATCCGCACCACTAGTCTACGACTCTACGGTCTACCTACCGCGACTAGGTTTTATTTAATTTCCAGTCTCATTTTCTGTGTATGAGGGATGTAGACATTGTTTTAATAGATTAAATTTCAGAAAATTCGTAGATCTATGAAACTTGGAATGTAAAACGAAAACAGTTACAGGCTTGGGATGAATTGCACTTGAAAAGTTGAAAGTGAAAAAACACATCAGATCGATATAGTACGTACGTGTTGGAACTTTTTAAAAAAAAGAAGGTTATTATTCGCAACGCTAGAAAAAGTGGACGTTCGCTGATAGTCATTTATGCACATGTGATGAACTGTAGAGATTAGCAAATTTTATTTTATTTTTTTCTTTTTATGAATGATTGCCACAATGTTCTTTCACTGAATCTGCATTCCATTATATCATCATCATCGTCTTATACCCAAACGTGTTACTGCTACCCACCATGTCCTTTATTATTGGTCCTAGCCACCCACATGTCTAGTGTATATCTGATGTCTTCGTTGGTGGCATTTCATTTTCTTTGGGACATGGACTTCGCTTTTAATTTGCAAGGTTCATTTGTTGTGCAAGGGGGTATGCATATTCATTGTTTCTTACCCTTCTCATCACAAAACAGTACATAATCGGAGATAAACACATAAAATATATACATTCATGATAAGTAAGGATTTTGGTAATTTTTCATATTCATATAGCTAATGTAAGTAAATTTGGTAATTCTGTGCAATCTAATGTCCATGTGATGTATGGAGGAATGCAATTATGGCCTGAATTTGCAGTCGTTGGATTATACCAACCGCTGGGCCCATATGTACTCCCAATAAAGGCAATTAAGCCAACTTCTGGGCCAAGCTAGATCCGATGCTATTCGATATATGCTTCATGAGGGTGCCCCATGCCACATATTGGGCTACGGACAATGACGTGTACAAGTCCAATCATCAATTGCGAAGCCCAAGAGACGGACTATAATTGAAAAATAGGGTTTTACTAGCACTAAGGATGCACACGGATCGGTTATTCAATCTATAAACCATTATTCATATCCAATCTACAATTTGCGGTATAGCTATTTTTATATCCATATTCAATCCACAAATTCAGATATCTAAAAGTTCGGATATCTACAAAATTGGATCGGATCGAATCAGATAACGGATAATATCAAAATAATAACATAAAAATTATTTAGCAATTACACAACATAAAAATTATACCTTAAATTAATTCAATAGTTACATAACATACAATATAAAAGTTATAAACTATATACTATTATTATATGAACTATCATAAACTATAAACTTTAATAAACTATAAACTATATATATTTATAACTTTTATAATAGATTTCATTGTCAAACTAATTTAAAATACTCTAAACTTAAACTATATAATAACATATATAGTTTATAAGCTATATGGTATTATAAATTATAATAGGGGCTTTGATTTACTCTATAATAGAAACTAAACATATAAAAATATATATAAACTAATTAATAATTTGATATATATAATTTGTGGATCGGATCGAATATATTCGTGGTTTTCAATATTGATATTCATATCCGATCCATAAATTGCGGATCAAATCGGATCAATATCCACAAACAAAAAATTACAGATTGAATCGGTACAATATCCACAAATTGCGGATTGGATTGGATTAGTAAGCGAATTTTCAGTATATTTGTGCACCTCTAACTAGCACCATGAAATTTGATCTCTACACCCATTTTAATGACAGGTCTACCCATTTCAAAAATTATCAACAATAGTCTAAGAGTGTTTCTATTTCCTCCCCCATATCCTATTTCTCCACCCACCTTATTTTTACACCCCCATCAAAAATATAAAAACACTCTTTCCACCTACCATTATTCCTACAGTACCCTTTGATATACCAACTCAAACACTCACCCACTAAACACTCTCGCCACCCCCTTAACTATCATCTCACCCACCCATCTTTTTTTATAATCTTTCTTTTATAAACCCTAGTTCTTCATCAAAACTCAAAATCAATTATACTATTTGGTTGATACCTATACATCTATGAAAAGATATGATAATTCTATAACCTACTTTTAAATTTTTTTTTTATAGTCTTAAATCAAAAATTCATTATATTTTAATGTTTCTTTTGATTTTAGAAATTGAGTATTGATTTTAGGGATTTAATTTGAAGTGTAGCGATGAATTATAAGATGGATATAATATAAGTTTATTTTTCTACAATTGGCAATGTGGTTGAGACCATTATTCAAAGTGCAGAATCTTCCTTTTATGTTTATAGGGAGAAGATTATGGGGATGCAAAAGTCCGTTTGTTTGCCCTGGACATTTTCATATATAGTTTTGATTTGACTTCTTTATGCCAATAGCACATACCTATAAATTTGGTTTGATTATTTGCAGGTTTCACTTTATCTATCTTACAATTGTTCTTGTTAGTTTGTATGGTTGTATATATGTTCAATAATTAAAGGATTAATGATATGAGAAAAAAAGAAAAAGATTCTAGGATTTATATATGAAGTTTAAGTCATTGTAAGAAGGTGGCTGAGTAGAGAATGAGTGAGTATAATAGATTTATTTTTTTATTTTTTTTAATCAAAGTGCTTAAAAGTTATTTTACAAAAGGATAAAATTTTCATTATCAATTTTATTAAAATATGGGTGAAAAAATAAGATAAGGAATGAAAATATAACCACTCTAGTCTAAAACCAACTAGCTGTTGACTTGTTGGTCAAGACCCTCCCTCAGGTCGATAAAAGGTAAGAAATCTAAGATCGGCTCATACAGTCTGTACGTGCAACCTAGACATCATAACATACCTAGTAATATATATTTTTTCTTTATTAAGATATTTAGTAATATTCTTGACAAATTTATGTGCTTAAATGATGTATAAATCGTATCTAATTTATATAACCTTTGACTTTCTATGGAAACGATACACAGTACAATGTGATTTTTTTTTTATAAAAAAAGTGATATTTTCTGTTTTAAGAAAAAAGCAAAACAAAGAAATTAGAAGGAAAAAGGAAATAAATTATATAAAAAAAAAGGTAGGTACTTTAGGCAGTGGCGCTGAAACCCAAGACACCAACCTCCTTAACAACTCTCAACTCCCTCAGTACGGAAGCAAGTTGCGCATCATTTTCTGAGAGTCTCAATTCGTCAATCTGGTTATTCATTCTGACATTAAAATCTAAAATTCAGTCATAGTTTGTAGATCCGTTTCCGACAAATCTGATTACGGCACTCCAAATCTGATTACGGCACTCCAAATCTATCGCATTCATGTAGCTCGCCAAGACCCACTACACCAGTACATCAAACTATTCACCTTTGGCACCATTTGGAATCAGATTCAGACAAATCGATCAAAGTTAGCTGTAGACAAAATGCAGAGCAGGGGATCGAGTGCCCGCCTATCGGGTACTGTGTTCCGATCACGAATTCCGACGCTCTTGGTCTCCATGTTCGCCACCTTCGCTTCCATCTATGTCGCTGGCCGGTTTGTTTCTTCTCTCTTCTCCATCTTTTGCACCTCATTCTTCGCTTTTGAGTTTTCATTTTGCAGAAAATTTGACCCATGCGATAAATGTTCTCTCCCTCTCTTTTTCTTTAATCTGGGATTTTTCTAATGTTGATTTTGGGATGGGATGTAGGTTGTGGCAGGATTCGGAGAACAGGGTTTATTTGATCAAGGAGCTCGATAGGATCACTGGGAAGGTGGGTATCTCTTGGTTTTTGTAAATTTTATTTATTTATGATGGAAATTTCGGTTTTGTTGTTTTTTCTTTTCCCATATGTTAAGGCTTTTGAGAAAATTTGGTTTTAGAGTCAAAATCAAGCTCGCCCGCTTTCACATTTGAGTTGAGCTAATGCCGCTTTAAGCTCTTATTGCCTAACACATTGTCAAAGTGCAACCAAAATGAATGGTTTTTCCCATTTTGTCATTATTAAGTGCCTTGTGGTAGGAAGCATAGGTACCTCTAACATGCTCAATTTTGATCAAGTTCGAGCACTTATTTTCTTGTGTCATCTGAAAAATGTATCAGTTATTGATGCTTAACATATGTTCGATGATATTATTGTGTTTCTTTCTGTAATATAAGTATTAAGTAGTGGGTTATTGATGGCACCGAATACTTGGTACATGTTCAGAATGGGGTTGCTGCCCAGCTCAGAGTTGATAGTTGTTGGATACAAAACTGTTATTTGTCATGTATAATCGGGAACAATTAAGTTGACCAATGGTACCTATTTTTTTTAGGGGCAATCTGTCATATCAGTGGACGATACATTGAAAATCATAGCCTGCAGGTAAGATGTAGTAATTTGTTTTTTTGTTTAATTGAAGATTTTTGATTGAGTTTTATGATTGTTAGTTTACGTATAAGTACATGGTTCTGAAGTGGGAAATTATGTTCGTCAGGGAACAGCATAAGAAGTTATCAGCCCTTGAGATGGAGTTGGCTGCAGCTAGACAAGAGGGTTTTACTTCAAAGCACTTGACAGAGAATAATGGAACTCATTACAAGAGAAGGCCTCTAGTGGTGATTGGAATTTTCACAAGGTTTAGTCGCAAAAACAATAGAGATGCAATTCGTCAGGCATGGATGGGAACAGGTAATGTACTAATTTATATGGCTCACCAATTTTCTCCTTTTTACAGTTAAAGGTACCTTTATGACTTTGTCTTGGTTATAAATTCTAGAATGATGACGGGTCATGTGGAATGTTGTGAAATGTTCCCTTCCAAATGTTTTAGTTATGGTAAAGCACATTGGAGAATTTAAAGTTTGAATGTCAACTTTTCAGGCACTGCTTTGAAAAAAATGGAGAATGAGAAGGGCATCATTGCACGATTTGTTATTGGAAGAAGGTTTAATTTTCTTTGTATTTCCCTTTATTCGGTTTACTCCATGCCAAAGATACTATGATGGTTTGTTAGAGCCTTTTGTCTGATGATATGTTGTCCTACAGTGAAAATACTGGCGATAGTTTGGACAGAGCTATTGACAATGAAAACAGGCAGACCAAGGACTTCATTATTCTTGTATGTTTTAAGTAACTACCTTTAATTTGGTCTGCGTACATGCCTGTATGTGTGCATGACACATGGAGATGCTAACTTCAGTAATTGATCATTTTCACCCATTATTGGCAGGATACCCATGTAGAGGCACCTGAAGAATTCCCAAAGAAGTCTAAACTGTTCTTCGCTCATGCTGTTGATAAATGGGATGCTGAGTTTTATGCTAAAGTCAATGATGATGTTTATGTAAATATTGGTAAGTATTATCATTTATTAGATGGACTCATTAGATGGACTTCATGTCAAACCTGAAAGTCTGATTTTTATATATATTTTTTGTAAATATTTTTATCATGCTTTTCTGGTTTGACTTCTTGGAAAGTAGATTGGGAAACACCGTTCTTTATAAATAGAAAAAATAATGTCTATTGTAGTTCTTATGCTAACTCACTTTTACCAATAATGCATAATAGAAATCTTTTTCTTTATTGCCATTTATTTACATTGTAGATGGCTCTTCATAGCTTATCCTTTTCCTTCTGTCCAGATGCTCTGGGAGCTACACTTGCTACTCATTTAGAAAATCCTCGTCTTTATATTGGGTGCATGAAATCAGGCGAAGTTTTCTCTGAGCGGTGAGTATGGTCTAGAAATTAAAAGACAAGCCGTTAACTAGATAAGTGATAAATATGAATTTGATGATATTTTAATGTCTCATATTTGTGCTCGTGGGTCTTTGTCAGGAGCCAAAAATGGTATGAACCAGAATGGTGGAAGTTTGGTGATAAAAAATCGTAAGTTGTACTACAACTCATTTCACCATGTAATTATAGTAAATTATATTCTGTTCACTCAAAAGTTATAACTATTGTTTATCAAAGACTAACGATCAAATGTTTAACTGGGAGCAATTTACTTTGGTGATATTCAGAAAAAGTATGCAATAAATAATTTGTACCATCCATGGACCGAAAAAAATTTATTAGTAGCATCTTATGGGAAGATATGCAGCAAATTTATTCTTTGCAAATTTTCTTGGCGCATAGGAAGATACTTCAATTTTGTATTAGCTTCACCAAATATGAAATCCGTATATGCACATGCATGTTCAAACAACAGCCAATAAAATTTGAATGAAGTTCATGAACCACTTTTGGTTTCTTAAGTATGCCTAATCTAATCGCATGAATTACAGAATTATAGGTTCAAAGCCATGCATTTCAAGTTCCCCAACTATTTGCCTTTTTAAACTGAAAATTATGTTTCTGCATTCAACAGATATTTCCGCCATGCTTCAGGTGAAATGTACGTCATATCTCAAGCTTTGGCCAAATTTGTTTCAATAAATAGGTGAGTTTTTTTTCTCTGCTGAACTGGTTCCGTCATTTGTCACTATACAAAGCAATGAGTGAATTCTGATGAATTGGGTTTGCAGATCTATTCTTCGTACCTATGCTCATGATGATGTCACCGTCGGATCTTGGTTTATTGGGCTTGATGTTCAACATGTTAATGAAGCCAAGTTTTGCTGCTCCTCTTGGACAGGAGGTCTCTCTCTCTCTCTCTCTCTCTCTCTCTCTCTCTCTCTGTCTCTGTGTCCCCTTTCTCACACACAAACACACACAGGTATGACAGCTCACTTCACTAAAATTTCATTTGATTTACTTTCTCCAAGGTTTGTTCACATAAACCTTTTCTCTCTCAGGAGCTATTTGCGCTGGTGTTTGATTTGATTTTCATTGAGTTCGTGGAGAAAATATAAACCAGATGTAGAGAGATGGTTTGAAGGAGATATGGATTCACATCCCTTAGATGTTTGCAGCCTGCTTGATATTATTCCAAGGAAAAATCATAGCACACATTGAAAGTTATCGTGGGTATCTAGCCCATCAGATGAAATAGCTTTGGTTCACATCATGGTACCCTGCAGGAGAGGAAATATGGGATTTCAACACTACAAAAGACAGTCAGTACAGCCGTATAGGTTCAATTACAAAGATCCAGAAATAATAACACAGGGTTTTCTTTTGCAGCATCAGCACACATTTCTTTATTACCCGGTCGTTGTCCTTGAGTTATTCCTTATTCAAAGTGATGGAAATTTTGCGAATTCTTTTTTTGAATCGATTTCCAATGAAGTTTGAATATGATTTTTATCTCTAAAATAGCAAAGATTGTTACTTGTATTGTCCTCAGTTCTACGCTAGTCTTCTTTATGGCTTCGAGTTATTTAGTTTGAGGATCATTTGATTTGGAGACAAATGGTACGCGTGTCCAATTATTGATCTTTAACTCAAATGTACATTACATAAATTCCCACCACAACATGATAAAAATAGTAGCAAAGAATTTCGACGAACTATGTGGCCATTATATGTGAAGCCTAAACCAATTCTTTACAATAATAGCGGCAGACATGAAGAACAAAATTAAAACACAACTTAGGCGAGACTATTATAATAGCAACAATGTTTGAACAGTGTATAGGAGTATGTTTCAAGAATGCTTTTATGATGAACTGTTGAGAAAATACGCCACTGCCTTGTCCGTGTCATTGTCATACATGAGTAGCGCTTCAGCAACACTGTTTGGTGAAAATCCCATCTCTCGTAAAATGGTGAATCCATTGACAAATTCTCGGACCTAGAGAAGAGAAATAAAAGCGTTCATTAAACAGCTACATGTGATGATAACTACCAGCACCCCCAGTACTTGGTGTAAAAATCAAGCATAATGCGCATGCAACGAGCTCAAGAAAAAACCTTAGTAGGGTTGTCTCCATAATTTGCTACTGCAAGAGGAACTGCTTCTCGGCTGAGCCCTGCGGCTATATATTTGCTCACAATAGGATCTCCAGAAGAACCCTGCAATGACAATAAGCTAATTTCAAGATACAAATCCAACCGAGACACATCATGTTCAGCTGAAATGATAAAGCAGTGAAAATCAATTTCGTACTACTGGTTTTGTAATGTATATTAATGACAGATTTGAAACATTGAAAAACTACACCAAACCAAGTAATTCATATTGGTCACTAGATTTGCATTAGACTTTTAAAATGAATTGATCTCTGAACGCAAAAGTCGCCAGCTACAATAGCATATAAACATAACTTGTAAACGTGAAAGAGAAAATGACATACCGACGAAGATGGTGATTCCACAGCCCTAGGTGGTGGAAGGTTTTCCAGCCCAAGCTTGCCCCAATTTGGGGTTTCCTTTTCTGCTTCAGCCAAAACTTTCCTCTCAAATTCAAAATCGAATTGGAAATTGCTGCGGGGTATATCTCCGACTTGTGTTAACAACGGAGGCTACAGATGAGCAATCAAAGCCAAACCAATCATATCAGAAAATATAGTATACAACCAAACCCAAGTGAATAATGCAAACTTAAAAGATGATCTTCAAGAAAATTGCCCACATAAACTAATATTTTCATCAGAAATTGCCCAATTCTTGATAATTACATTCAAAACACAGCTCAGAGATTTTCCAAATCATGAACACGAGGCAGGCATACATAGAAGCAAAACGAAATCTGTAATTTACAACAATTAAAACTCGAAGCTAACCGGAGGAGTGATCCGATACTCGGGTTTTATAAAAACTCGAACGCCCGCTCCCGCTGCGATTTCCGAAACACAAATTTGATGGTAAGATGCCATAACTGAAAACCTTAAGGAAAAAAAATCCATAATTTTAGAGAAAATAGATGATGAAGCTTACAAGAAAAAGAAGAAGATGATGGAGTTGTGGTCTGGTGGTGGGGAAAGGGACGGCCTGCGTAAGGTGGAGGGGCGACGGTTTGACCCGGTTGACCCACCCGAGGGTACAAAGACGATGACGATGGAGGTCCGTACATCGGATGACTTGAAGGCGTTGATGACGTGGCAGGGCGGTAGGCCGGGATTTGTGCGTCGTAGGATGAACCTGACCTAGTCCGGAAATCGTACTCCATACCACACCGATTTCACAGATTCACAGACTCACTGAGGTGAGGAAGAAGAATACAGAGGCTTCTAGTGTCCAGGAAAAGCTATAGGTCGTTTTTTGAGTTTGAGAAGAAAGCGTGGTTGCGTTGCGTTAGCGTGTTTTGTTAAGCAGGAGAACTTCCAACGACACGTCGTGTCGGGAATCTTTGCGAGAAAAAGAAATGAAAAAACGACATGATTCCATGAGCCAGCGACACACGTGCAAGCCTGAGCATTTTTCGATAGGCTCTACTAGTCTGCTCCAACAACCAGTTTGCGAAATCAATTGAGCTTTAAAATTAAGTTTTTTTTCATTTTACTTCTAGTACCTGATATTCGGCACATGTCTCAACTTAATTTATAAATTATTATTTTTTAATAAAAGCCAAGATTCTGATCAACTGTTTCTGTTTTATCGACACTATTTCTATTAGAATAGAAACATTGATACATGGCATTCTTTGGAAACAGGAATCAGAAGATCAAGAAAGGATAGTAAACACTATGAAGACATAAAATGAGGTGGTGAGAGTTTTATATATCATAAACCAAATATGTGGTCATTTGAACCAAATATGGCAGCATTAAACTGTCTTGTATTCAAGTCACTCCCATCCAGAGAAGAACCAAACCGATCAAGCCATTGAGTTGGGCTTGGATTATCACTCTCCTCTACCCACTCTGAAGTCATATCAATATCATCAAATTGAATGGGATCAGCTTCTAAAGTTTTTGTTCTCGTCTGTCTTGCTAGCTTGAGATTGTAATTTATGTAGACAAGGTCATTCAGTGTCTCTCTATCAATCTTGTTGCGCTTCTCGGAGTGAATTTGCTGGAATGCACTCCAATGCCTCTCGAAAGTGACACTGCTGCAAACTTGACTCAGTATTCTGATGGCAACTCGTTGCAACACAGGTGCAGAGTCCCCATATTGTTCCCACCAAAGCCCTACAATAGATTAAGAAGTGAGTCCCCATATCCAAGAAATAATTAAGGCAAACACACACAACCACTGCACACCATATGCAAATTGCAAAGCATGAATGAATAATAGACGACGACAACTAAAAACAATGGAAAATCCAACATCTGGTGAAAGCAGATGTAGATTTGGAGGATTCAATATAATTCTCATCCGGGTGATGTGTCTAACCCACCATACGCTGCAAGATGCAAATTACAAAAGAAAGTCTAGTTTAACATCTCATCTCTTGCACATATGGAAATGTTTATAATTCAAAACTGTGTACTTACCAGGTGATACTACATCTCTTGCTTCCATTGCTAGGCTACAACCAAACATCCCAGTTGCCTTTGTAAAGATGAATATTTGATTAGTGATGTCACGTCTCATTTCGGGCATGGGCAGTAGCTTCTCCAGAACTTTAAAGAAGTCCTCCTTTATTGATGTAAGAAATTTTATTTCTGGATTATATTGGATGCTAGGGTTCAAAAATGCTGCAGCTGCATGTAGAGGTGAATGGAGTTGATCTCGCCACTTTCTATCTACTATATCTAAAAAGGTCTTGCACTTGTTCTCATCCATTATATAGTATGTCCTTATTGATTCTTTGGCCCTAGTCATTAGCTCATATATAGAACCCACAGCAGGTTTCCCACCAGATACTTCCCTCAACACTTTGAGAAATGGCTCAGAGATGGCCACACTCTCTTCTGCTGCTCTCCAGAAATCACTGTCCTCAACAATGGCAATACATGAAATGCTCTGTGTCTTATTTGCATATGAGGAGTTCGTACAGTATTCAGGGCTGTTGAACATGTGCTTCAACCTTGACCTTTGCTTCAACATAGATTGCAATGAAAGGAAGTTGGAAACAGACTTCGTGATGCCAGTTCTAATGAGTTCATGTCCCCCAGTAAACTTTTTCATCAGATCAAGCATTGAGGCATGATTGTATATGAACTTTGAAATGGTTTGTGCTTGTAAGATACATCTATTCACCCAATCTACCTTTGAGAATTCCTCTAAAATAAGATTTAAACACTGAGAGGCACAAGGAGACACAAAAATGGTTGAATAATTATGCAGGATATGGTTTGCAACCCCAGTATAGTTGAAACTACTATCCATGATGATCTGCACGACATTTTCTGGGCCAAAATCTTGTATTACAGAATCAAATAAATCAGCAAGGCATTTTGTGTTCTTGAAATATGCAGATGCATCCACTGACTTATGAAAAAGGGTCCGCGAGGGTGATGAAACCAAAAAGTTAATCAGAGCTCTTGACTTATTGTCAGTCCATGTGTCGGCAATGATAGTACAGCCTGTGGTAGTCCACTCTTTTTCAATATCTTTTGATTGTAAGCTCATTTCAGACTTGATCCTTTCCAACCATGCAGTCTTCAGAGTTTCTGCAGATGGACCTGTAAATCCGGGACCACACTTTGCTATTGCATCAATCATTTGCTGGTAGGATGAAGAACGGGCTATACTGAAGTCAAGCTTGTTCTCAAAAAAGAACAGGGCAATACTCCTCTCTGCATTCTCTTGGTTATTCAAGGAGGGAGGGGCCGTTGGAGTGACATTTGGAAAAACTTTCTGAATTGGAGATGCTGCCTCAGTGGACATGAGAGTTCTACTAGTAGAGACATTTCCAGGAGATTTGACTTCTACTAACTTTTGCTTTTTACCACTAGAAGTTTCTTTGACCTCCTCCTTTGATGCTATGATGGTCCTCACCCTATCAGTAACATCATCTCTTACTTTGCTACATGGATTTACACCCTTACTTGGAAGTCGAGATAGATGATGTTTCAATCTACTAATGCCACCATTCAGAACTCTCAGGCAAAATTTGCACCTCACCTTGTTTCCATCCAATTTCTCAGCATATTCCCAACAAACATCTTTTTCTCGAACCACTGCTACAAGATAAGCAGAAAAGCAATTCATTTATACGGTACCATTTTCTCTATTTTAATTTCCATATGATCTTACATCAAAAGAAACTTATCACATAAATTTGATAAAAAGTAATACCAACGTCTGATTTGACCTAAAAATGAGTTAAGTGCAACAGAAACTATTGTGGAAAGAAAGAACTGAACGCAATAATAATGCAAGGACGTAATTGAGCATAGTGGGTTAGAATTGTACAGAATGAAGGGCTTATCAACAATTTTTATAGAATCCATGAAACAAAAGTGAACTTGTAATACTGCACATACTACATTCTGAAAAAATATAATAACAGCCTAGCACACTGAACTTACTTCTTCTGCGCTGTATGTCAACAACCTACAGAGAAAGCAAAGCAAAATTCAACAGTAAGTAGCTGAAAATTTTTTATTTTTTTAAAGTCGCATACAGCTGCTTTACATGTCCACTATGAATATGAATGTAACTTTTCCTACATGTCTGGTTTCAATTGTTCTTCTTTCTCAGTCTAATACAGAAATTTAATATCTTTAATCCATTCAAGCTGAAACTCTGATGATTGGTTTCACCAAAATAATTAACTCTCAATGGTTCGCAGAAATACCCAAATCCTCATTATTTCACTCATTTTGATTTATGGCGATCTCATTTCTTGAATTTTCTACCAAAATTGGTTGGAATTAGCATTTTGATTATTATCATCAGCCACTGCACATACACAATTGGCTTTAGAGGTTCAAAATCTAATGAAAAAAATGGCACCCAATAAATGCAAGTTCATATCTTTATTTCTTAGCTGGCAACATTTTCTGGGGAAAGTTTTTCAAGGAGACATTTTCCATGAAAACAAGAAGTGGCGTTTGGTGAATGGATAGCACTGAAAAATACCAGAGCTTCTCTGTTCACCTCCATTTCTTTGGTAACCAAACAAAGGGAAAAATTCCAAGTTCCAAATCTAGATTCAATTCCTCAAAAAATAGACAAACGGAGAAGAAAAGCAAATATTGAAAATTTGTTAAATATGCAAAGCAAGCGTTCGGATAATTAAAGAAGAAATTGAATGAGAAATAGCGAGAAATTTAAGCAACTTACAGAGTGAGAGAGAGAGAGAGAGATTGGTCTTCTCGACGGAGAGAAAAACGGAGGCGGGCAGATTTTTGAGGTGTTTTTTATTTATCGCGATATTTTGGAGGTTCTAGGGTTCCTTTTTTTGTACCACTCGGAGTGAGTTTCCGGTCTTTGCTTCCTTATCCTCTCTTTTCTCGTTCTTTTTTCCGACTTTTTATTTTCATTTTTTATTTGTTTCTTTTTTGGTTCCTTTGGCGATATATCGCGGAGCTTCGAGCAATCACATGCTCACACGAGTCCAGTCATTAAGGATATTTTGTTTTTGGCTTGGGGGTCATCATTATTGTCTTTTTCAGCCAATCATATGCTTACACGCTTATACGACACGTCACATACCATCTAATTTTATTGTCTTTATAATTTATCTCTTTTTTTCATTATGTTACATCCTCTACAAAACCTTATTATACCCTATGGATTATTGCAGCAAGGTTCTATTGTAGGATTTCTAATTAGAAATTTGTAAATCCTTTTAGTGGAGCCCACACGATTTGTTTTGTATCGATTCAAATCGTTCATTTTTTACATCTCAATTAATAGATCATTTTTACAAAAAATTAGCTAAATCGGAAACTATTTACTTATCTAACTTTGATCAAACAAATGGACGAACCAAATATTTTTTATGAAACCATCCATTTGTTTGATTAAAGCTAAATAGGCAAATAGTTTCTGATTTGGCTAATTTTTTACAAGGATGATCTATTAATGTAGATGTAAAAAATGAACGGTTCGGATCGATACAAAACAACTCGTGTGGACCCCACAAGGGGGCTCTCACAAATTTCTAATTTGTGAAAATCTCACAATGAAGCCTTACTGTTATTATACAGTTAAGCACCCTAATGATCTAATCCTCAAATAAAAAAAAAAAAAAAAAAAAANAAAAAAAAAAAAAAAAAAAAAAAAAAAAAAAAAAAAAAAAAAGCACCCATTTCCAAATGAAAATTGGCTAATAGGGAAATAATGACACTTTTGGACTCTTTCCTATCGAGCACAAAAATCATGGTTTATAACATTTGATCTCTACCATGTTACACAACAATTTACTCTCACATTCTTGGTAAAAAGTCAACCTTGTAGTCTCCTCTTATTATATAAAATGGTATACTATATATTGAGCAATTAATATTTAGAAGTTTTTGTTCACCAACAAAT
>QANT01000655.1:0-31083 GCA_003254885.1 Purshia tridentata
ACAATAGTTGACATGGTTTTGGAATCTATTGATCATTACTTACAAATAGAAAAACTTCTATACATGCAATTATGCATCTTGATTTTTTTCAAAATTTGATAAATATGAAATTTGACATACTACAGATTTATGCTCATATCAGAACCTAAGAGGAAAGAGTAAGTTTTAAAATGAAAAACAAAAGCTTACCTCAACACATTGTATTTCAAAATATATTGCTACTGAGAGAATTACCTCAACCTGTGGGTTTTTGGCATGAAGCTAAATATCTACACTCTTTTGTCTGCAGGATGAGAGTGGAAGGAATTACAATTTTAGCTTAGATTCTAAGTACAGTCATATTGGAGGGACACTCATGAATCATTTTTTCAATTTGGAGGAGAGTTCTCAACCATTTTACAAAAAAACAAAAACAAATCCAGCGAAAGATATTCATACACTCAATGCCATGTCCGCATTTAAAATGACATGTATTTGAAAACCATAAATGACATAACACCAAACCTTTTCTCCTTTCTTTGGTCTCCTCAGTATCAGTATCATCTACATCTCCTAACAACTCCTGCAGATTGGATAGCAATGTCATGTCAAAGGATAGTAATTGGTCCTACACACTATTTCAAATGCAATTGAACCAGCAAACTATTGCAAAATATTTTCCAAAATCTGACAAAACCCAGCATTTTCCAAATAAGCATGATTTGTTAGTATTCTAATCAAAATTCAAGGCATATAAGCAGCATTTATAGTTCATTATCAGACATTGTCATGTTTCCATGACTGCAATTTTAGACGAAAGATTTGAGAGCATTATTCATCCTCCAAATCCAAAGTTTGAGTGAGAAGAATCCTACAACTTCAAACCACTTGATTTTAAATGAGAAAACTATTTTAAATGAGAAAACTATCTTTAGTAGTCTAATATCATTCCAATCTCAGTCTAAGACAAAGTCACAAGAAACACAAGAATAGGTTAAAAACATAGATATGAAAAAGGAAGGTTACTGTCAAGTTTCAGATTTTTAGGGCAAACTGAGAAATTGCACAAAAAAATGTATCTAAATTCGGATTAAAGTGATTTTAGTCATGAAAGAACCACTAGGGTGTCCAGTTTCTGCTCACCAAAAATAAACTCAAGATACCTTACTAAATGGTACAGTTCTCCAAAATAGTGCAACGGGGTCAGAGACTACCAAATCAAGTTAAATGGGATTTTTGTATAAAACTCAGGTTCCTAGACTCCCTTGCCAAACCAAGCATACCAAACCAAGCATACAAAACACACTCAGTGCAACACCATAATGGTCTAAATAGGGTTCACAAACAAGTTCAAAGCTTCTTCCCCAAAGTATAGCTCATTTTGAAAGAAAGTCAAAGAATTTCCACCATGCACTTACTTTGAGTTAGGATGTGAGCTAATCTCTCCCAATCTGAAAGCAAGATATGGTTTCCTCCCCTCAAAACATCAAAATAGAACCTTTCATGTCACAATCCAACAATATTAATGCTAAAACTTTAGAATATTGCAACAATAGAAACATGAGAAAAGCAAGATAGTTGTAAATGTTTAGGAGAAAAGTTACCAACAGTAAGCACTAACTTATTAAAGCACCAGCTATTTTCTCTTACTTTTTGGTTGGAATGAAAGTACCAACTTAAAAATTCAACAGTCAGTTTACATGTAAAGCAGACTTGAAAGTACAACTTATTAAATTTAAACCTGTATCAGCACACAATCATTTATTCAACTTGTTTCTTTGAAGTTTAGTGTATTAGTCAGCATTACTCAAAAAAAAGACCAAACAACCTCTAATCCCCACTTAAGGTTGTTATCCATGTTCCTTAAGTCCTTACAATTTTGTCATCAACAAAGTATATACGCTAAAAATAAGAGGAACTACCCTTTTTCTCTATATTCCAATATTTTGAATAAAGGTAGACTTTTATGTTCACTCAATTATTCATTTCCATTCCCTGCCTTCCTAGCAATTGCATGCATACCATATAGGCACATGGTAATTTATATATATAGGAAAGCATAATTCTTGGTGCAACAGATACTGCACAAGTAAATCCTAGCAACATTAGATTGACAAAACAAGGTTGCATGCTAAGAACAGTAAGAGCTCTGCCCAATTTGGTTGAATGAAAAATAGTTTTACACTTGAATAAAAGGTAAATAATAGGATTGAAACCCTTGGTTTGTATATACAATTTGATTTGAAAAGAACACAGTTTTCTTCTAACCATTTATCAAAAATATAAAACTTTACTCATTCAAGAAATAGCATAAAAATCTTTACAAGTGAATTGGGGTTAAATGACTTGGTTTAAAGTCTCTGCAAGCCTTGACAGAAATTCATAAAATGCAGAGTGTTCTGTCAACACTGCTTGGTTAGAAAAATCATTAAAATCCATCTAAACTCCATTTCACTTTAATCCTAAAATTGATGCATGAGAGTTAATGGAGAAAAAGTGAAACTTTAGCGAACAACAAAAAAGAAGCAAAAATGGGAGTTGCCACCTCTTCTCCAATTGAGATTTTCTCTACTATGCGCCACGTCCTCTCTCACAGCTCTCACACACAGACACAACTCATCTAATCCTAAACAAATGGCACTAATTTAGAACTAGCCAAATAACTTTTAATAATGGTGGTTGAGTTGAGAGCATACTTGATTGTTGCTAGTGAAAGAAGAAGGCAAAGTAGAGGTGTCAAACGGGTCAGGCTGGGCCATTTAAGTTGAGCCCATCATGCTTTCGTGTTGTGCTTGGGCCAGCCCATATAGTTAAAACCAAGGCCCAGCATGGCCCACAACCCGCAGCCCTTTTGAGCTCGTCCATGCCTTAAACGGGCTGGCCCATGGGCCTTTTTTTTCTTTTTTCTTGTTTATAATTAAATATTAACATTTTTTGCATGAAAATTAAATATTCTTTCTTAAAATGGAGAAAATAATGTTAAAATAGTTGTACCTAATTCGGGCCCATTTCGTGCTCGTACTCATGCTTCTACCATGCTTGGCCAGTGTCGTGCTCGTGCCACGCCAGGCTTGATGGGCTAAAAACTTCGACCCGGCTGGGCCCATTTACTAGTGTCATTCCATGCTGTGCTGTGCCATGCCATGCCTTTCTGTGACTTGTCGTGTAGTACTCAGGCCAGCCCTGCCCATTCAACACTTCTAAGGCAAAGTAAGAAGCCCCAAAATCTAAGACACAAAATTAGAGCAAATTAACATCAAAATCATTAAATCAGAATATAACTTGAGAACCCTAATAGAGAGCATAGAAATCAAAAGCCTAACTAAACCCTAAATCCTAAATCTCTAAATAGAAGCCCCAATTAAAAATACCTTCTTAGAGTGGTGATGTGTAACTAGGTGAGAGTTGGCAAAGACGATGCATGAGAAAGAGAAATAATGGTGGTGAGACAGAGAGTGGGTGATGGTGAGACAGAGAGAGAATGGTGGTGACAATAAGAGAGGGAGGCAATAGTGACTCTGTGAGACAAAGAGAGGGATGAGAATAGGGAGGATGCAACGAGAGAGAGAAAGAGGCTGACAGGACCGACCCCGAAACCCTCCATATCATTTCGAGGTCACCCTGTGGGGTCCCACGTCCCTCGGACATAGGGCCCACTACCCTAAATCTTCAAACCTTTCTAAAAAGAAACTTGTATATGCAATTATTCTGCCGAAAATTCGGCAGCACTTCCCCTGAAAATGTCAATTTTCCAAATTTTCAAACCTGTTAAAATACACTTCTAACTGTTCAGCTTCCCTACCACAATCATTTTAGGCCTCCGGCCTATCATATATCTTATATTTATTTACATGTGTAGATACAAACTTTAGACCCTATAACTAGTAGATGTTCCAGTCAAGATTTTCTACCCTCAACAACGGGAGCGAAGATCCACCTCGACGTGCAAACTTTTCTACGGGCCGCCGCTTCTACCTGGGGGAAACATCAAAAACACAAAAATGACTGCCAAATGAGATAGGCTCAGTGAGTGGATATCTAAATCAAAGGTTCATTTAGAACCAACGATATAATAAATTTTTTGCGTCCGAACTCACAATTTAATTTATTTTCCCCCATATGAAAATATTGTTTTCAACATTTACTTTCGGTAAAACACAACAGAAGAATCACTATCACTTTAGATGTCTAGAATTTCATTTAAAAATAAAAATGCGTGAATAATTCCAAGAGTAAGAAAATAAAATCCTTTCGAAATAAATTCTTTTAAAAATTCACATAGAGAGGAAATAATTGTAAAGAACAAAATTTTCAAAGAAGCGTTTTCCATCTAAGCACCCAAATTGCTTATTCTTCCACCCGCACCGTCGCAACGCCGTCATACGAGTGGATTCAGTGGCCCTTGTACCGTCGCTTCGCCGTCATACAACAAGCCAGAATGTCGTACGTGCACACCGACTGCCCCCAAAGGGCGAGGCATCCCGACACACGGCCCAAAGCCTTAGTGTATGCCGTGATGGGTCCCAAAGACCTCCTTAACATAAAATTGGTGGGTACTTAACGGAATTTAAAATAGTGGTTCAAGCGTTCATTTTCAAATCCGGTAAACTTTTTTAAAATTCTATCGAATAAATTCTGTAAAACCCTTGATATATACATATGTATACCTATATACACATATAGTATCATGCCAAAAATCAACATGAAAATTTATTCTATTTTTATTCACTTAACTTTACTCAAGCCAAATAAATTTCAATCAAAACCCAATTTATTTCCCAAACCTTTATGGCTATGACTTAGCACATAATCCAAAAAGAAAAAACTAAGTTATAAATTTCTAACATAGTTATATGAGAAAATATCCACTCACAATTGAAGAGTCTACGCTCGCTCTCCGGATGGGTCGCCTCCGGTCTCTGGTGCGTCACCTAGAGAAAACAAAGACAACGAGATATAAACTTTAGACTTGGTACAACATAAATTAAAGCACGTGTGACATTTTAATTTCCTAAACCTCAACTATAGACCCAATTTTAATCCTTCTCGGCTCCAACTCGGTAACACCCCACTTCTTAATCCCTTAATCCATACACAGAAATCTTAGGCACAGCCGAGCCTATTTAAATTCTTTTCGGCACCCAAGAAATGTCCGTTTGACAACTAAATTTGGGTTTTGTCTACCCGACCCATTTCTAATAATCTATACTATTATTTAACGTCATTTGAGTTCTGAAACAGCGTTACCATACGACATTGATAGTTAGATATCCGGAATTTCTATTCTTGTCGCCAAAAGTAGCGGGTTCTAACTCAAAATTATAATTTCTCCCAAATTAACTCATCTAAACCGCAACTAAGGTTTCTAAGGGCTGGAAATTGACCAAAACTCAATTTAAAACAACCCCCAAGTTCAGAAATTGGGGTAACCCGAATTGGGCATAAACCCCGAAATTTTCAATTCTCAATTTCTCCAAATCCGTGCAAATTTCTTGTTCTAACCCTCAACTAATATGTCCTAAGGTTGGAAATTAGTAAATTCAACCCCAATTTCGCACCCCAAGCCACAATTTCCCGATTTTCAGATTTGGGGTTTAACTCCCAATTTCTTTTCATGTCTCAAATAAATTCAATTGACAGCCCAATTCCAAGAGAAAATAAATGGTGGAAGAATGAGGGAGAAAACCCACCTGAATGGGCAAGAGAAACGCCGAAAAACTGGCCGGAAAATTGGAGGTTGCAGCGGTTGGTTTCTCTCCGTGCAGCGGCGCGCGCAGGCGTGAGGGTCGGCGTCGTGGGTCGTGGCGGCTGGCGTCGGCGGAAGGGAACCTTGGTCGGCGGAAGGGAACCTTGGTCGGCGGCTGGGTGTTGGTCGGTGGCAGTTGGACGGGAGGGAAGGGTATCACGCGCAGGGGAAAGGGAAGGTGAGTTCTGCGGGCTGGGGGGGAAGAAAGGGAGAAAAAGGGGAGAAGGACTATTCCAGAAAATTCAGGAATGTTTTTAAACTAAGTCCCTTTATTTACAATTTTGCCACTCCCTTTCCACGTACATAACTTACAAACCGTAACTCCGTTTAACGCATACTTCCTGTCTATGGACTCGTGAAGCCGAGCTCTACTTAACCATGTCAAAGTCCACTCCAAGGGCCCTATAATTCTAAAAGTCAACTTTTGGGTCCTTTGCCACGAGCAAAATTTTCAAACCGTCCCTCCAAACGGGACATGCCGCATGTCTATAAACTTGTAAGCCCGAGACCTTCCTAATGGACCCAAGGTCAAACCTCAAATCTCCTCCAAATCCAAAGTCAACTTTTGGCTCCAAAACCATGTTAAAATTAAAAATTTTACCCTACGGAGTACGGATCGTTACAATCTCCCCCCGTTAAAAAAAATTTCGTCCTCAAAATTTTACCTGCTAAAGGAACAATTGAGGATACTGAGCTCTCATCTGATCTTCGCGTTCCCATGTCGCTTCTTCCACCGTATGATTCCTCCACAAGACTTTGACTAATGGTTTTGTTGCGAAGCACTTGATCTCTGCGATCCAAAATCTTCACAGGTTGTTCCTCGTAAGATAAATCCTCCCGTAACTCAATAGGTTGATTTTCTAATATGTGGGAAGGGTCGGGTCTATATTTTCGCAACATCGATACATGGAATACATCATGAATCCGAGATAACTCCATGGGTAGCGCCAATCGAAAAGCGACTTGACCGATTCGTTCGGTGATTTCATATGGTCCAATAAATCGAGGACTTAATTTCCCACGCTTTCCAAAACGCACCACACCTTTCCACGGTGATAATTTTAAAAAGACTTTGTCACCAACTTCGAATTCTAAGTCCTTTCTACGATTGTCAGCATAACTCTTTTGCCGATCTTGTGCTTCTTTCAATCTGTTTTTTATAATTTGAATCTTATTAGTGGTCATTTGCACGTACTCGGGCCCTACTAACTTTCTTTCACCAACTTCGGTCCAACAAATCGGTGTTCTACATTGCCGACCATACAAGGCTTCATAAGAGGCCATACCAATACTCGAATGATAACTGTTATTATAGGCAAATTCCATTAATGGTAAATGAGTATCCCAATTGCCTTTGAACTGTATAGCACAAGTCCTCAACATATCTTCTAAAGTCTGTATAGTTCTCTCTGACTGTCCATCGGTTTGCGGGTGAAATGCAGTACTAAACTGTAACTTAGTACCCATTGCCCGTTGTAGGCTATCCCAAAATCTTGAAGTAAATCTTGAATCTCTGTCCGATACAATGGATACTGGTGCACCATGCAAGCTTACTATTTCATCCACAAAGAGCTTCGCTAGCTTATCTAGAGTATAATTCTCCCGGATCGGTAAAAAGTGAGCTGACTTGGTGAGTCTATCTATTATGACCCAAATTCCATCATGCCCACTTTGCGTTCGAGGAAGCTTAAATAAGAAATCCATAGTTATATGTTCCCACTTCCATTCCGGAATTGGTAGTGGTTGCATAAGTCCTGAGGGCTTTTGTCGCTCTGCCTTTACTTGTTGGCAAATTAAACATCTGGCTACAAACTCCGCTATTTCTCTTTTCATACCTGGCCACCAATAATGTTCTCGCAGAGTACGATACATCTTGGTGCTTCCCGGATGCATTGCATAAGCCGAACTATGCGCTTCCTCTAAAATTTCTTTCCGTAGCACTTCATTTGCTGGGACACACAATCTGCTGCCCATCACCATAGCTCCGTCATCTCTTATTGAGAAATCTGTTCTCAATCCTTTCTCAACTTCATTCTTAAGCCTTATCAACCGAGAATCTTGTAATTGGGCTTCATGAACTTTGTCAATTAGAGTTGGTCTAACTTGAAAGCTAGCCAATAATGCTCCAGTCTCACTTATAGTTAAATTTGCTCCGGTCGCCCTTAATTCCACTAGTAAAGGTAAGTGCACCGTTCTCAGATATGCTAGTGATCCGGATGTCTTTCTACTCAACGCATCTGCCACAACATTGGCTTTCCCCGGATGATATTCAATAGTACAATCATAATCTTTGATTAACTCCAACCATCTTCTCTGTCTCAAATTCAATTCCTTTTGAGTAAATAAATATTTAAGGCTCTTATGATCGGTGAATATCTGACAAGACGCTCCATACAAGTAATGTCTCCAGATTTTCAGAGCAAAAACTACTGCCGCCAGTTCTAAATCATGGGTTGGGTAATTCAACTCATGCTTCTTGAGTTGTCTAGAGGCATAAGCAATCACTTTATCATTTTGCATCAGCACGCATCCGAGTCCTTGCTTTGAAGCATCACTGTAAATTACAAATCCACTATCCCCATCTGGTAATGTCAATACTGGGGCAGAAGTTAATCTAGTTTTAAGTTCTTGAAAACTTTTCTCACAATCCTCAGACCATTCATACTGAACTCCTTTTCTTGTTAACCGAGTAAGTGGTGCTGATAATTTGGAGAAACCCTCCACAAATTGGCGATAGTATCCTGCTAGACCCAGAAAACTCCTTACTTCTGTCACACTAGTAGGCCGTTCCCAATTCCTTACTGCCTCTACTTTTTGTGGGTCTACCATGATGCCGTCGGCTGAAATTACATGGCCTAGAAATCCTACTTTATCTAGCCAAAATTGGCATTTACTGAATTTAGCATATAGCCGATTTCCCTTAAGATTTTCAGCACCGTTCTCAAATGTTCTTCGTGATCTTTTCCATTCCGTGAGTACACCAGTATGTCATCAATAAATACCACTACGAACCGGTCCAAATAGGCGTGGAAGACTCGATTCATGAGATCCATAAAGACTGCTGGAGCATTTGTTAGTCCAAAAGGCATCACTAAGAACTCGTAATGCCCATATCGCGTTCTAAAAGCAGTCTTGGTTATATCGTCTTCCTTAATTCTCAACTAATGATACCCTGATCTCAAATCAATCTTAGAAAACACTTTTGCACCTTTCAATTGATCGAATAAATCATCGATGCGAGGCAAAGGATACCGATTTCGCACAGTAACCTTATTAAGTTGCCTATAATCGATGCATAATCTCATCGTCCCATCTTTCTTCTTTACGAACCGGACGAGTGCGCCCCAAGGAGACACACTTGGGCGGATGAATCCTTTCTCCACCAACTCTTGTAATTGAGTTTTCAACTCCTTTAACTCGGCTGGAGCCATTCTATAAGGTGCCTGAGATATAGGTGCTGCTCCAGGAATTAAATCAATAGCAAAATCTATCTCTCTCTTCGGAGGTAAACCAGGAAGCTCTTCGGGAAATACGTCCGGAAACTCTCGTACTACAAGTAGCTCTTCGAGTTTCTGCTTACTGGCCCGTGTATCGATTATGTGAGCCAAGTACCCCATGCAACCTTTACGGAGTAATCGTCTAGCTGATAGGGCTGAGATCATACAAGAAGGAAATACTCTACGCTCTCCATAAAATACGACCTCGGGTTGTTCCGATCGACTAAAAGTTACCTTCTTGTGGAAACAATCAATGGAAGCATGATGGCTAGCAAGCCAGTCCATGCCCAAGATTACATCCACATCAAAAATATCTAGAGAAATTAGGTCAGCTTTAAAGTCCTGACCATCGATCCTTATTGGGCAATCTCTAAGGATTTCGCTAGCTATGAGTGAGGTTCCAGCAGGTGTAGCTATAGCTAATTCACAATCTAGTGGGGTAGGCATTCGATCGGCACATAACATAAATCTACGTGATATAATTGAGTGGGTGGCTCCAGGATCTATTAAAACTTGAGCATTTTGCCCAAAAATAATTAACGTACCCATTATGACGTCTGGTGATGCTTGAGCCTCCTGCTGGGTCATAGCAAACACTCTGCCCTGGGCTCTAGGACGTCCTCTTTGACCCTTCTGCTGTTCTCCCGCTCTACTGGCACGACTGGACTGCACTCCACTACTTGATGCACAACCTCCAGTCTGAACCGCTCCTTGAGTTTGTCTGTGAATCCCTGAAGTCGGTCCCGATCCAGACGTGGATCCCGAAGTCCCACTGTCTCCATGGAACAATAGAGGACACTCTCTCCTGAAATGTCCTTGCTGACCACAATGGAAGCATTTACTGCTTCCCCGTAGACAGACTCCATCATGGCGCCTCCCACAGTTGTTACACAGTGGTTGGCTAGGTCCGTGGGTTCGACTTCCTTGAAATCCACTCTCCGGTGCGGTGTTCCTGGCGGAACTACCAACCGACTGCTGACTGGAGCTACGAGTCTGCTCTAATCCGCTACTACCCCCAGCACCACTTCTGAAACCTCTAACTCCACCACTTCCAGATGAACCCGAACTGAAACTTCCTCTTTTTGCTGGTGCCTGAATTGGTCCACCGAACATAATGCTCTGAGGGTGACGGCGTCTCGTACTACCACGGCTTCGTTCCGAGAGAGACCATGGAACATGTTATATTTTGGGGTTTGGGCGACAACATGTTTTAGTTCGTCTCCTTAGAGGAAATTTATGTTTTGTATTCCAAAGTCTTTAGGACGACGAATATTCTCCATTGCCCAAGATTTCACTATTTTAAAATACTCTTTCCTCTCATCTCTTTCACTTCATCTGCACCTTTCTGCCATCTCTGCCCGCAGCTTTCTCCCTCCCCTCTCTGCAACTCTTCGGCTGCCTCCTCTCCGCAACTCCCCTTTCCTCTCCGCCACTTTCCCTGCACTCTCTACAATGTCCCCTTCCCTTCTCCGCCACTGCCCCTCCCCTCTCTGTTATTTATTCAAAACCTAGCCCCTTCCCATCCTACCCCACCATACCACCGCGCCTTCCCCTTCCTGCCCCTCCCTGACCCGCCCGCCCCCAAAAAAACCCTACCCCAAAACTGGCACCAGAAATACTCACCCACACCAGAAAACACACCTTCCCATTCACCCAAACACCACCCTACCAAAACCCCACCCAGAAACCATCTCCAAGCCACCCACCCTCCTACAAAACCAAGCTTTTGGGTATATTAATTTTTTTTTTTGAAGTTTTTTGGTTATTTTATTTTATATTATTGATTTTTTTTTATTTGTCATGATTTTGTTTTGTAGGAATTGATTGATTATGGAATCTTAATTTGAGGATTTGTGTTTTTTTAGAAGAATTCCTGCTATAGTAAATTAGCTAAATGTGGTGGTTGTGACATTAAAGAATATTTCATGCGGGGTTAGTAAATTTTTTATTCAATTCTTCAATATCCCATGCACCTACATATAGCTGCATTACTTTGGACAAGCTTCAATTGCGACTCTAACTTTTTGGCCATCATTGCAAGTTTTAATTTGGTTTTTTGATTTTTTATGTTTCGTTTTTGTAATTTGTAGTTTGTAATTTTTTTGTTTCATTTGTGGATTAAGTGTGGATTTGTATTTGTTGTTGATTTTGCAGAATTAATGTGGCTTTGCATTTATTGAATTTTAGATTTTCATTTACGGTAATTTATTCAATCCCTTGAAATTGCAAATTTTAGATTAACTATGTTATTTTTAATTACAAAATTGAAATTAATTGTATAACGTTCTTGAATTTTAGGATGTAGGATGTCTCGGTCAACGATATGTGCTTTGGTTTTCATACATACGCAACGCATTTACTAATGATTAATTCGAATGTGGATATAAGCTTCTCTAACGACGTTGGAGCGATTTAATTTATCATATTTTGTATATAATACATTTATTTATCAAAATTTTAATTTGGTACCAATCATGCTTCTATAAAGGGTGCGGTCCACACTCTCACCACATGAGTCTTTATGAAGTTTGACACTCTTACTCATTGGGGTAGTGGCTACTTTTGAAGATTTTAAGCCAATTTTTTTAAGAAGGTTTCTAGTATACTTGGTTTGTGAGATAAAGATCCCACTTCCCTCTTGTTTAACTTGCAAACCCAAGAAAAAATTCATTTCACGCACTAAGCTCATCTCAAATTCACTAGACATGACTTCATGAAATTATTAACATGAATTTTGGATGTGGATCCAAAGATAATGTCATCCACATACACTTGAGCAATTAAAACATCATTTTTGAATTTTCTTACAAATAGGGTCTTGTGAACCGAACCCTTTTGATACCCTTTGGACAGCAAATGAGAGGTGAGTTTCTCATACCAAGCTCTTGGAGCTTGCTTGAGTCCATAGAGTGCTTTTCTCAATTTATAGACACCATTGGGCATATGAGGATCCTCAAATCCTTTTGGTTGTTCTACAAATACCTTCTATTCAAGTAACCATTCAAAAATGCTGTTTTGACATCCATTTGGTAGAATTTGAACTTTAAATGACAAGCAATCGCACAAAGCAACCTAACCGACTCTAACCTAGTTACAGGAGCAAAGGTCTCATCAAAATATATACCCTCTAATTATAAATACCCTTGAGCAACAAGTCTAACTTTGTTCCTGATTACATTTCCACACTCATCAGACTTACTCTTAAAAATCTACTTGGTTCCTATGACATTTGTTTTGTTTGATCTTTCTACAAGTGTCCGCACTTGATTTCTTTCAAATTGATTCAACTCCTCATGCATTGCACTAACCCATTCCTCATGGTTTAGAGCTTCCTTAATGTTCTTTGGTTCTATCACAGACACATAACACACATGGGCTGTAACGACCCGTACCTTCTTAAGTGAATATTAATAGGGCCCAACGTTGACTTTTGGTTCCAGCAAGACTTTAGATTTGACTTTGGGTCCGTTAGGAAGGTCTTGAGCTCACGAGTTCATTGACACGCGGCATGGGTGATTTAGAGTTATGGTTAAAAAGTTATGAACGGGATACAAGAGCTCAAAGTTGACTTTTTAAATTGCTTGGAGTTTGGAGTTGACTTGGACATGGTTGCGTAGAGCTCGACGCCACGAATTCGTAGACACGTAGTATGCGTCGTTTGGAGCTACGGTTTGTGAAATACGGAGGTTCAAAGTGAGGGGCAAACTTGTAATTTTGAGAAAATGGTATTAAATATTCCAGAAAATTCTGGAATATTCCCCTCCCTATTTCTTCCTCTTCTTCACGCGCAGGCAGCAGGAGAAGCCCAGCCAGCCCGATACCCACTCCCCCTCTTCCCCTGCGCGACCCCCCGGCTCATCTTCGGTCACCCAGGCCACCGGCGATCCCCACCCAGCCTCCTCCCGCGCTACCCAGCCCCTCCCTCTCCCCCTCTCCCACACACTCCTCTTCTCTCTCTCTCGAGTGCTCTCCTCTGTTCCTCTTTGTGAGTGAAATACGACCCATTTCTGAGCTCCAAATGAGAAAACTCAAAACCAGAGAAATGTTCCTTTATGTGTCTAGTTTCTACCCTCCAAAAATCAGATTGATTCGTTGAGTATTGAGACCTGTAGACGCTTCGCACTGTTGCTGACTCAAGCAGGTCCGCTGATTTTCCTCCCTTGGTTTCGGCCTCCTTTGAGCTCCAATCTTCAAGGTTTTTGGTGGGTTTTTCTCCACTAGGTATGGGCTTTCTTTTCCCTCTAATTTGGTTGTTCAATTTCGAGTATTTTATAGGATTGAAACTTTGGGGGTTGGAGACCCATTTCGGGTTTGACTTGATTAAGTGAAATTGATGGTTATTTTGTGCAATTGAAGGATAAGACACGAATTTAGAGTGATTAGGGACTAGATTGGTGAATTGAATTTGAGGAATTTGAAGAATTTGGAAGTGTGAGATTTTGGGGGTTATGTCATTTTCGGGTTTAGGTGTTTTAGGTAATTTTTGTCACTAAAAACCTCTAATTGAAGTTTGGAACGAGAAATTTAGGAAAATTTGAGGAAAATTGAAAGTTTGATATTTGGGATTTATGGCCATTTCGGATTTGGCCATGGTTGGGTGAAATTGGTTGTTGTTTTGTGTAATTGTGGTGATTTGGGATTTGGATTGATGAATTATTGTGAGAAGTTAGAAACTTGGGAATTAGATATTTGGAAACCATGTTAAATCTCTTGGAATCCTTGATTTTGGGTGATAATTTGAGGTGGTTTTATGTAATTTCCAAACTTAGAAATCATCAATTGTGATTTAGAATGGTTAGTTGAAGAAAATCGGAGAAACGGTGATTCTGAGGTGAAGTTAGACATTTTTGGGTTGTCGAAACGACACCCAGACGATGCTCGGTCAAGTTGGTAGAATGGAGGCTAATTGAGGAAATTACGGGATTAAAAATAAGTTAGCGGCATGGGTTTGAGTCGAGACGGAAAATAAGCTAAGTTGGTCTATAGTTTGAATTTAGGATTGTAGAGCGAAAAGCCTAGAATTCTAGTTGTAGTTATTAAATTGAATAGTATTCTAACGTATTGTCGTTCTCGTGTTAGGCGACGTTCCCGAGTCCAAGGACAATCTATTCGGAGAACAAAGCTAGGCTATCTCTGTGAGTGGANTCGTGAGTGGATACTTTCTCATATAACAATGTTAGGAATTTATAATTTAGGTTTTTTTTTCTCTTTGGATTATGTGCTAAGTCATAGCCATAAGGGTTTGGGAAATAAATTGAGTTTTGATTAAAATTTATTTGGCTTGAGTAAAGTTAAGTGATCAAAATAGAATAAGTTTTCGTGTTGATTTTTGGGCATGATACTATATATGTATATAGGTATACATATGTATATGTCAAAGGTTTTACGGAATTTATTCTATAGAATTCTTAAAAAGTTTACCGGATTTGAAAATGAACGAGTATATTTAATGTTTGTGAGTTTATGTAAAGTAAAAAGTTGTTTAAATGTTGGAGTTTCAATCATAAGGATTTATAAACGCTTGAACCATTATTTTAAATTCCGTTAAGTACCCACCAGTTTTACGTTAAGGAGGTCTTTGGGACCCATCACGGCACACACAAAGGCTTTGGGCCGTGTGTCGGGATGCCTCGCCCTTTGGGGGCAGTCGGCGTGCACGTACGATATTCTGGCTTGTTGNGCGACGGTACAAGGGCCACCGAATCCACTCGTATGACGGCGTTGCGACGGTGCGGGTGGAAGGATAAGTTATTTGGGTGCTTAGATGGAAAACGCTCCTGTGAAAATTATGTTCTTTATAATTATTTTCCCTCTATGTGAATTCTTAAAAGAATTTATTTCGAAAGGATTTTATTTTATTACCTTTGGAATTATTCACGCAATTTATTTTTTCTATAAGTGAAATTTTAGAAATCTAAATTGATAGTGATTCTTCGGTTGTGTTTTGCCGAAATAAACGTTGAAAATAATATTTTCATCTGGAGGGGAAAATAAAATTAACTTGTGAGTCCAGACGCTAAAAAAAAAATTTATTATATTGTTGGTTCTAAATAAACCTTTGATTTAACTATTCACTCACTGAGCCTATCTCATTTGGAAGTCATTTTTGTGTTTTTGATGTTTCCCCCAGGTAGAAGCGGCGGCCCATAGAAAAGTTTACGCGTCGAGGTGGATCTTCGCTCCCGTCGTTGAGGGTAGAAATCTTTTGACTGTAACATGTATTAGTCATAATGTCTAAATTTTGTATCTACATATGTAAATAAGTATAAAATGTACGATAGGCCGGAGGCCTAAAATGGTTGTGGTAGGGAAGCTGAACAGTTAGAAGTGTATTTTAACAGGTTTGAAAATTTGGAAAAGTGACATTTTCGGCAGAATATTTGAATATACAAGGTTTTCCTAGGAAAGTTAGAAAGTTTAGGGTAGTGGGCCCTAGGTCCGAGGGACGTGGGACCCTACAGGGTGTCCTCGAAATGAAATGGAAGGTTTCGGGGTCGGTCCTGTCAAGAAAAAAACCTTGCAGGCCCATAAAAAAAAAATTATACATTCACTAAAAAAACAGTTACACATTCAATAAACAAACAGTTACACCTTCATTAAAAAAAACAATTACATCTTCACTAAATAACCTAAATTCAGTTTCACTTGAAACTGAAAACAATTTCACTGAAAAATACAGTTTTTAGTGAAACTGAATTACTAAAATCAACAAAACTCAAACCCTAGGCTATGTTGTCCGATCTTAAACTCAAATCCTAAGCTATGATGCCATCATCATCCGATCTCAAACACAAATCCTAGGCTACACCGCCATCATCGTCCAGATCTGTTTCCACCTGCAAATTTGATTTATCTTATATCAGGGGCACAATTTCAACATAAACACTATGTTTCAAAATGCCAGATATATTTATTTTCACTACACTAACACCAAAGAACCTAATCAATTTCAGTATCCAAATCAAAGAATTGATTTAACAAACATAAAGAAATCAGAGAGAGAAGCATTTTAATACCAAAACCTTAACCATGGGTGGTCGGAGCCACCGAAATCTGAGAGTGGCAATGGCGGAGGATGAGGTTTTCAAATTAGGGCTTTTGAAATTCGAAACAATTGAACCCAAACTTGTATACCAGTAGAGAGAGTATGTCTAGGGGAGAACAATGAGACTGAAAACACATCAATACATCACCGGAATCGCCGGAAACGGCAGCTGAAAGTTTCGAACCTTCTCAGCTTCGATTCGCCGTCCACCGTGGTTAGTTGGAGAATCAGAGACTACCATCACACTCACCACGTCAAAAGGAAGCTTCTGGAAGTGGCAAGCGACTGCGTTGCCGTCGAAATCTCAAAGTCATCAGCGGAAATGACGATCGGATTTTGGGCTGCGTTTGGGTTTCTATGGGTTTTTCGGGAAAGTGAAGGCCATGGATAGATAGAAGAGGAAAAGGTGAAGATAACCTACTAGTTTAGTTGCAGTTGGCCGCTAGATGACGGCGATATCGCCGATCAATAAGCACAGGGAGAAAGAGACGATGGAAGAGAGAGATGGGGTTGGGGGAGAGAGAAAGATAAAGTGAGAATGATAGATAGTTAATAATTGAAATTAGAAAAAAGAAAAAGAAAAAAGAAGGATATAATCGGAATATTAAAAATAAGAAGGTCAAATCTAGCTAGGTATAAGTTGACTAGGGGGTTTTGGAAGAGTTTAAGTTCATAATAGGGGGTTTTGGGAGAGGTTGATTTAAGGTGGAGGTTTAGAGAGAATCCAGCTCTAAATTGGGGGTTTATAAACATTTACATTTCTTTATATTTAATATGAAGGAAGAAGAGGATGGCTTGCTCTCATTTAAAAGGCGTACTCTATTAGACCTCGACTTCTTTCTTGGTGCGGGTTTTGTATAAGTGCACGTTGTTGCACATCAGTTTTCGTTTTAATGCTACTTTTGTATTAGTGCAACTAACGCTATGGTCGACTATTTCGATCATTAATTTTATTTTTAAAATTTGTGTAAATAATACATTTATTAATATAATTTTTAATTATTATTATTTTTTTGAAAGAAATATAAAAGTCACAAATTTTTTTAAAAAATTGACAACATTTTGTGTGACAAACACAATTGTGCCACCCAAAGTCCACGGAAAGGTTAAGGCGGCGAACTACTTCGTTGCCCAACTAAAAATTTGGGAGACGAAAATTGAACTGCATCGCCCAACATTTTAGAAAATTACGTTAACAATTTTTAAAACTATGGAGTTTGGGCGACATATTCTATAGTCCGTTGCCCAATTCTTGTTCAGCGTCACTCCATACTTGATAAAGCGACAGTGTATTATTTCGTCGCTCGAATTGACTTCAAGGGACGAATTATTCCGTCGCCCCAAATTACTTTGAGCAACATATATTTGAATGCGTCGCCCAAAGGATTTAGCGCGACGGATTGCTCTGTCGGTGAAAGTCTAACTGTTCATCGCTCTAGATTGTTTTGGGTGATGAATGAGCTACTTCGTCACCCAAAACCTTGGGCGGCTGACCTATAGCGACGAAGTGGGTGACGAACATTTTTCATCACCCTATATTTAGGGCAACGAACATGTTTCGTTTCGTCGCCCAAACTGTTTCCTGTTGTAGTGGAAATTAAAATAGCAATTAAAATCTTACAACTTCTAAAGGAAATGCCTAATATGTATATTTAAAGGTAAACTAAATATTATAAAATGAGATCAACAAAATACTTATGGTCCAAGGACCTAAAATTAGTTTATGATCTTACACCAATAGTTTAATTGGATTCTAATCTTATGCAAAACTAAGCAGCAATAACAGGAGGCTTATAGATACCCAAGCAATCTTGAAGGAGGCAAGTGGAACACTCCAGGGGAGGTGTGGCCATTCGTATTTCAGATACGTAATCTTGGAGAGTACTTTCTCATGTCACAACCCTTTGTATGCGGTGGGGTCGACTTCTAATGCCACCTCCATCACCTCATTAGATTTTGGCAACTTCCATCTAGAGACTACTTTTATCAAGTCTTTGGCGGAGAGCGTAAAGCCTTCTACTCTTGTTTCACATTTGACTTTTTCTTCGGAGATAGGGAGTGTTTGAAAATTATGGATTGTTTGTGATACCCAACTTAGAAGTTGTTCATCTCCGTACCAATCGCCTTTATCAAGGAACGTTTTTGCTTGTCCAGCTGCTTGACTATCACCAGCCGTGATCTCAATTGTGCCTTCTGTAATGAAGATCATGCGATCAAGTGGGTCATATGCACGAAGAACCCAACTTTTTTCTGGGTATTTCACTGGTCTCAGATAGTCGCATATCATTTCCAACACTTCTTCATCCATATCTCTAAGCATTGGTACCTATATAGACATATATACAGTACGTATTATATGTATGTATATATTTAAAAGAAAAGGATTCTTTATGTATTAATTTCTAAACAGGTTGAGAACATTATGAACATATGTACTTCACTTAGCCCATCCATGCAAAGAAAACGCTTTAGTCTTGTTCGGGGATAACACCCCCATTCGAGTCAACGGTCAACATGCTGAACACGTGGGACCTCGGATTCGACTTCCGTCCCACGACCCATGATCAACGGGCCATCGATACAACCACGTCAGATCGGATTTTACCGTCGGATCCGATCCGAACCAATTATGTCAACTTATAGTCAGAAGAAGGTCTGCATAATTCATCAGTAGTTCGGATCGGATTCTGAGCTCAGATCGGATTATGGCTAACTGTCTTACCTCGTCAGATTACCTGTTCGGTAGCTCTTCCATCCCATTGTTCGGATCGGATTCAGTTGCCCTCCGATCCGAACACTTCCTGGATGTACTAGATTTCCTCGCAGATGTATCACCACTGGGAGCCCCATTCGGATCGGAATGATCAACCTCCACTCATCCAATTCCGAGCCGAACGCAAACTCAGATCGTAGTTATTGCGTCTGACACTCCGAAGGTAACTCTATGCTTTGCATTTATAGCCTACCTGCTCTGCCTTGCTTTCCATTTAATGCATGCAACTTGTAGACATCCCTCTTGCATTAAATGAAAGAACATGTCAGTGACCCAGTCGACCCTGCAAGCTTAGCCCTCACAGACCTATGTTTAGCCATGATCATACCTACTAACCAGCAAAAAATATCCCAATCCCTTTGCCTATAAGTAAGAGCATAACCACAAGGCAAGGGGGACACACAAATCTGAAAAAACTAGCCCAAGCTCTGGCAACACTTACCCAGAGATCTTACTTCTTTTCCTTCATCTTCTTCCCAAGTTTTTGCTGTGTTCTTCAGCACTTCTTGCATCCTCCTTCTTGCATTCTTCTGACTTTGCCATCGGAGTATCTCCGGCCGGTACCACACCGGTGCTCTTTTCCGTTCAGTGTGCAGGAAGAGATCAAGATAGCAACTAGTTGGCACGCTCGGATCATCCGCTCGCTTGCTCAACTCGCCACGTCACCAACCATCTGCATTCAAGTTGTATGCAAAAGTCCGAGCAGATTTTTGCATCAACAGATTGGCGCCGTCTGTGGGAAACTAGCACTTAGCTGCGTTAGTGCTCGGCTCCCCATCACCTTGTGCAATCACTCTCATCATCATCATGTCTGCCACGCAACAAACCGGAGCCTCCTCATCCACTCGGTCTCCTGCCGAACGACCAAATGTTCAGCCCAATACCCCTGCAAAGGGAGGGAGGGAGGACTCGGCTCGGTATCAAAGCGAGACCGAACGACACCTGGCGGCGGAAAACGCTCTTCTCCGTCAGAACAACGAGTTGCTCGCCAAGCAGGCAGAGCAAGCCGCCCTGCTGGCTCGGCAACAGGCCCAATTGGCCAACCTCGAGCGTTCGGTTCCGCCTACCAGAACCGCTCGTACTGCCCGCACCATCCAAACTGAGCCCGAGATCCGATCGCTCGGAAACGGTCGGGCAGTCACTCAGGCGGATATCGATAGCCATCCCGCTCGGCAGAATATCGACTGCACCTTCTCCGGCTTCGAGAGGATGCCCCTCCACGAGCAGCTTGAGTATCTCGACACCCGGCTCTTGCTCTCCCATAAGAGGTCGGCCTACCATCGCAGTCCGAGCCGAGCAGAAGAGGAAGTTGGTCTCCCTACACCGCGGCAAAATCGAACCCGCCGAACTTCGGTCCCGGTGTCTGATCGGCTCGGATCCGAAGCACCGTCGACCTCGACGGGTGGCTGAAGACCTGCAGCATCTCGGCTGGGCTCGCACTCTTCATCTTCACATCACACGCCATCCCAATCTGGCTCGGGTATTAGACTCAGCCTCCGGGAGCGCCTTGGGCCTGCCATGATCATGCAAGACCCCAAGCAGGCGAGTGTTCGTCTCACTCGCCTGCCTCGGGCCCATCGACGGGAGGATCACGCCGAAGGATCTGCAGAGACCATGTCGGCCCGCTCAGGCGCATCAGCCGACGGTCAGATCCACACATACCTCCGTGACCAGCTCCGGAACGTCCATGACCGTCTAGGTCAGGTCGAGCGGTCGAGAGGGAACACCCACCGTGGGGGCCAAGGAGATAAGCTGCCTCTCCCTTTCACTGGTCGAATCTTGAATGCCCGAGTGTCAAGAGATACCAAGCCCTCAAAGATCGATCAGTATGACGGCACGAAGGACCCACTGAACCACCTTGATGACTTCCGCTACGCCATGGAAGCTCGTCAAGCCTCCGAAGCCACCAAGTGTCGGGTTTTTCCCTCAACTCTTCGCGGAACGGCTCGAGATTGGTTCAGGGGGCTACCTCCAAACTCCATCGACTCTTTTGCTGAGCTGAGGAGGGCCTTCATCGCCCGGTATGAAGTTGTATCTGAACGGCTGTACAACCTCAACGACCTCACCCTGATCAAACAGCAGGAGGGTGAGAGTCTGAAGAAGTACTTGATCCGGTTCAACTTGGAGTACACCAAGTGTGACGGGTGCAGCGACCACTCAGCCAAAGTTGCCCTCATGCAGGGCCTGCTCCCTGGGGACTTGCGATCGCACCTAATCCGCAACCCACCGGACAACTACGATGAGCTCTCCACTGAAGCAGCCAAGTATGCCCGCCAAGAAGAGTATGAGGCAAAACTCGATTCCCTCAGGACCGGTCAGGCAGTCAAGAGGAAGGATGGTGGGGCTTCCGGCTCGAGACTCCAACCGCTGCCCAAAAGGGAGCGAGTGTTCGAGCCACGCCAGCTCTTGCCCAAAGAACCTCAGTCGGTCCGTTACACCGAGTTTGCTCCACTCAAGCTAACTCCTGAGGAGATCCTGGGCCAAATCAAAAGCCAATTGCCTCCGGCCAAGAAAATCCAGGGGCCGCCCCAAGACCAAATAGTGGCGGACGTCTATTGCAAGTACCATGGGAATTACGGGCACGTGACGAACAGCTGCTATTCGCTCCGTGACGCAATAGAGACGCTTGCACGGGCGGGCAAGATTCCCCAGTTTCTCACAGGAGGGCCGAATGTCAAACGGCCGGAGCGCCGAAAGGCCACCCAAACCATTGCGACAGCAGACGCCGCAATCGGTTCCATATCAGGGGGATTGTCAATTGCCGGGGACTCGGCTCGATCGCAGAAGGGGTACGTGAGGGAGGCTACTGCCGGACTCCCTCGCGAAACTCTAGCCATTCAGGCAGGGGCACTAGGGTCGTCCAAACGCCAACGCCGGGACTGGGCTGCGGTCACCTTTGAGCCCAATGAGTCGAGGGATATCGTCTTCCCTCACTACGACCCATTGGTGATCGTGGCGGAGATTTTTGGCCTTACTATCGCCCGGACCTTTGTCGATGGAGGCAGTTCGGTCAACATCCTCTACTATTCTGCCTTCCAGCAGATGGGCATCGACGAGGACCGTCTGGAAAGGGATACCCCCTCCCTCATTGGCTTCGGAGGGGAAGTCGTGCGACCCTTGGGCCATATCTCCCTCCCTTTGGCGTTAGGGAAGGGATCCATCAAGCGGACGTGCCAGTCCTACTTCATTATCGTCGACCGGCCGTCTGCGTATAACGTCATTCTGGGGAGACCTGGCCTGGTCGAATTGGATTGCATTGTCCACTACGCCAACCTCCTCATCAAATGCCCGGTGGGGGATGAGTGCGTAGTGATCCAGGGCGACCAGCTCTCCGCGCGTTCCTGCTACGCCAATTCCATCAAGCAGAAGGGCCGGACACCGGACTCTCAGGAGACAAATACCATTGCTGAGATGGGGCAATGGCCGAGAGCCGAGACGTACAACGTCACGTCCGAGCCGAACGAGTCTTTCCGACCATTGCCGGTCGAAGAATGGGAGGAAGTTCCCATCGCCGAGGAACGACCAACACAGTTGGTTCGGATTGGATCAGCTTTGCCTGCCGACCGCCGAGCCGAGGTGCTGGCCTTCCTGCGGGCTAATGCTGAGGTCTTCGCCTGGTCATACGACGATATGCCGGGAATTGCCACTGACGTCATCACCCACAAACTCAATATCGACCCACAAACTAAGCCCGTTCGCCAGAAACGAAGAGCTTACGACCCAATCCGCTATACTGCCATGGCGGAGGAAGTCAACAAGCTACAAAGGAACGGGTTCATTCGAGAGGTCAGCTACCCGGACTGGCTGGCCAACGTGGTGATGGTCAAGAAGAGCAATGGCAAGTGGCGAATGTGCGTCGACTTCACGGACCTAAACAAGGCTTGTCCCAAGGATAGCTTCCCATTGCCCAGAATAGATCAGCTGGTCGATGCCACGGCCGGACATAGGCTCCTCAGTTTCATGGACGCTTATTCCAGCTACAACCAGATCCTGATGCATAAGGCCGACCAAGAGCACACCTCCTTCATCACAGACTGGGGGACTTACTGCTACAAGGTCATGCCGTTCGGACTTAAAAACGCAGGGGCCACCTACCAACGGCTGGTCAACCACATGTTCCGAACCTCCATTGGAAAATCTGTGGAGGTTTACGTGGACGACATGCTGGTCAAAAGCGTCCGAGCGGAGGATCACGTCCGTGACTTGGCAGACATGTTCAACGTGCTGAAGGAGTACAAGATGCGACTCAACCCCACCAAATGCGTATTTGGGGTCGAGTCGGGAAAGTTTTTGGGCTATATGGTCAGCCAGCGGGGGATCGAGGCTAATCCAGAGAAGATCCGGGCCCTCATCGACATGCGATCTCCCCGCACCAGGAAGGAAGTACAAAGCCTTACCGGAAGAGTGGCGGCCCTCAACCGGTTCATCTCCAAGTCTACCGACCGTTGCCTCCCCTTTTTCAAAGCCTTGAAAGGGGCGGGTAAGATTATCGAATGGACCCCGGACTGCGAACGGGCGTTCCAAGATCTGAAAAGGCATATGGCAGAACCTCCCATCTTATCCAAACCAGAGGAAGGGGAAAACCTCTACATCTATCTGTCAGTCTCCGACTCGGCCCTCAGCTCGGTACTGATCAGAGAGGTGGCGGGGGTGCAGCACCCCGTTTTTTATGTCAGCCGGGCACTCCTCAGCGCTGAAACCAGATATCCACGGTTCGAGCGAGTGGCCCTGGCGCTAGTCTGTTCGGCTCGGAAACTGCGGCCATATTTCCAAGCTCATACCATCACTGTCCTGACTGACCAACCACTACGCCAAATCCTGGCCAAGCCAGAAACTTCCGGCCGGCTCATCAAATGGTCTGTCGAACTGGGAGAGTTCGATATCCATTATAGGCCAAGAACGGCGGTCAGAGGTCAGGCCGTGGCCGACTTTTTATGTGAGTTCACTGCCGCAGACGGAGAGCTGCCTCCGTCGAGTGAAGAAATTGGCACGATCCCATCCGAGTCGAACACATCAGTCTCTCCAGTTATTGGTGGCCTCACCTGGACTCTCTATGCCGACGGCTCATCCAACGGGTCCGGTAGTGGGGTTGGCCTTGTTCTCATCACTCCAGATGAGGTTGTCATCGAGTATGCTTTGCACTTCGAGTTCCGAGCCTCCAACAATGAGGCCGAATACAAAGCACTGATCGCTGGCCTTGGCCTGGCCAGAGAGTTGGGGGCTACCAGGATAAACATCTTCAGCGACTCTCAGCTCATCGTCAATCAGATCCTTGATGAATATGAGGCTCGCGATCAGAACATGACAGCCTATCTCGCACGGGCCAAGGCCCTTCTGGGGACGTTCCATGAGTATCATATCTCTCAGATACCCAGGAGCGAAAACTTAAGGGCGGACGCGTTGGCACGACTGGCCTCGGCCCCTACATCCTGTTCGGCTCGGAAGATACCTGTAGAGGTACTACACCGACCCACTATAGCCGAGCCAGAGGCGGACATCATGCAAACGAGCGCTGAACAGACGTGGATGACTCCAATCTTCGACTATCTGTTTGCCGGGACTCTCCCGTCAGCCAAGGAGGAGGCACGGCTCGTTCGGCTCCGATCAGCTCGGTTCAGCATCATCAACGGCAGACTCTACAAGCGGAGTTTTTCTCTGCCATATCTGAGATGCATAACCGCAGCTGAAGGGCATGAGGTATTAAGGGACGTCCACCTAGGCGTCTGTGGCAATCATTCTAGCGGTCAGACACTGGCCTACAAAGTAACCAGGCAGGGTTACTTCTGGCCAACTCTACGCCAGGACGCTCTCAAGTTCGCACGTGCGTGCGATAAGTGTCAACGGCTCGCCACAATACCTCATCAGCCACCCGAATTGTTAACCACCGTGCCCAATCCATGGCCGTTCGCACAATGGGGGATTGATCTGATTGGACCTATGCCCATGGCCGCAGGCAAGGTTCAGATGGCCGTAGTAGCGGTCGACTACTTCACTAAATGGGCCGAAGCTGAACCGCTACGAAGCACCAAGGCCGAAAAGATGGTGGATTTCGTCTGGAAGAACATCATTTGTCGGTTCGGCGTCCCACAAACGCTCATCACTGACAATGGCAAGCAGTTCAATTGCAACGAGTTCAAGTCCTTCTGCTCTGGGCTGAACTTTGCCTCAGTCTACCATCCTCAGGCGAACGGACAAGTGGAGGCTGTGAATAAGATCATCAAACGGACGCTAAAGTCAAAACTTGGCCCAGCCAAAGGTGACTGGCCTGACAAGTTGCCTGAAGTCCTTTGGTCTTACCGGACCACTCACCGCACGTCCACTAAAGAAACACCATTCTCACTTGCCTTTGGAGAAGACGCGGTTGCACCGGTCGAGATGGGTGTATCTTCGCTCCGATCAGATACGTATGATGCCGAGCTCAACGATGAACGCCTACGACTCAGCTTAGATTTGATAGACGAACGAAGGGAACAAGCCAGTTTATATCGTGCCAACTATCAGAAGGGTGTGGCCAGGCACTATAACAAGAGGGTCCGGCCGCGAAATTTCCAGCCTGGGGACCTAGTTTTGAAGCGTAACCCATTGGAGGTCAAAAAAGACGCGTTCGACCCCAATTGGGAAGGACCGTACCGCATCCTCAAAGCGGTCCGGCCTGGGACCTACAGCCTAGCGGAACTTAGCGGCAAGCCCCTAAAATTCAACTGGCATGCCCAGCACTTATGGCTTTACTACCAATGATTGTGTACAGATCGAAGCCGGGGATTGTCCGGCTCGATATAACCATGATGAATAGAAAGCAAGAATTTTTTGACAAAAGTTTTCTTCAGCTCGTCACATAATTTCCGAGCCGAACCGATGATTCCGAGCTCGAAAATTAGGGGACTTCTACCCCCAAAACAGACCCCAAAGGTCTTTAAAAAATTTTTTTTTTTCTTATCCAAGCCGAGTGATCATCGCCGATCCTCATGCCTCTCGGACAAATATCCGCTCGAGCAGGCGTTCGACGGATAGACAGACCCCAAAGGTCTTTAAAAAATTTTTTACTTGTCCGAGCCGAGCGATCATTGCCGACCCTCATGCCTCTCGGACAGATAACCGCTCGAACGGGCGTTCGGCGGATACACAGACCCCAAAGGTCTTTAAGATGCTGTTTTGAACATACATACACTTGTATAAAAGCGAAAATTAGTCATAACAGTACAAGGTTTCGAATTCCGAACAAAATGACACTTGTATTAAAAAGTTTAAATTGTTTTAACAAAGTTCGGATTCCGAGCCACATTTCGGCTCGGAAACAAAAAATAACTATTCCTAAATAGAAAAATAAAGAGCAGACGCTGCAGTCAAGGAGTAGGCGGCACTTGCTCTAAAGGGATGGCAAAGGTGACGCCATCTACATTCGGCTCGGCTTCAGTGGCGGCCGACTCGACGTTCGCCTCGGCCCCAACAACCCCTTCGGACGATGGCACTTCACCCTCGGCTCGGCTCGGAGTGTCCTTTGTCCTTTGCTCGGAGGCCGACTTACCAGTTTCCTCGTCGTCAGAATCGACAACGAAGGTCAGGTCCCAGTCGGGCCTCTTCTTCTGGACCACGGCAAGCAGCTGCTTGTACCCAGCAAGCCTGGCATCAGCAAGAGCATCCTCCGCTTTCCGAGCCGCGTGCCACGACTCAGCTGCCTTCTTCTCAGACCGCTCCACGTCCTCTTGCAGCTCGTGGGCGAACTGAGCCATGTCCTTGTGGGCCTGCTGAGTTTTGTCGAGGTCCCGTCTCAGCCGATCAACCTCTTTCCGAGCCGATTGCAACTGATTCTCAAGAGCAGAGGCGCGGTCATGCTCCTCCTTCGCGAACCGTTCGGCCGTCTTCAGCTTGTCCTCGGCTCGGGCAAGCTGCTCCTTGACAGTGGCCGACCTCTCGCGGACGAGCTTCATCTGGTCCTCCAGCATAGATACCCGCTGGGCCGTCTCAAAGGTCCTCTGGGCAAGCTGCAAAGACAAAAGAGTTAGCGACAATTATAACATTTAAAGATCGTGTTCGGCTCGGCTCCGAATGGAAAAGAAGAACTCTTACCAGCATTGCTTGCCGAGAGGTGGCTGCCGCCATAACCTGGGCGGAGAGTCGCTTGCCACCGGGCCAGAGCCCCTGTATGTTCTCGGGGGTTAGAACCTCCTTCATCTCGATGACGAGAGGCTCCAGCACCGAGTTGACCTCAACCCTACGTGTATTCGGCTCAGTAGGGAAGGTCAGAGGGGTCTTTTCCCTCTGCTGGGTCTTCGCCCTCTTCGGCGAAGAACCCGAGCCCTCGTTCGGCTCGGGGACTCGTTTCTCACCCCCCGCCCTATCCGGGCGAATAGGCGAGTTTGGGGGTGTACGCCGGGGGACCGTCCTCGGGGGAGGTTGCCTCGGCGCGGAATCCCGGGGGGCCCCTGACGGCTGCCCGGTCGCCTTCGCGGCCTTCCTCCTCAGCTTCTCTTCGAAGTCAGCCTTATCCATCTTCTCCGTACGTCTGTCTCGTCTCGGAGCGTAGAAGGAAATGCCGCTGAGTCCGATTCGATCACGATCGAGAAGGAAGGCGGTAGACAGCTGGCCGGTCGGAAGAGCTTTAAGTTGCTCGAGGTTCTCCTCGAACTTCTTCCGCAGCTTGCACTTGGTCCAAGGGGCTGCAGAGAAGAGGAACGAGTGTGAAATCGAATCAAGAATAAATAAAAGCTACCTTCGGATCGGATCGCTGTAATTGTCGTCTACCTGGAATCCTAAACGCTTTGGGGACTCGAGTGACCAATTCTGCGTTCGGCTCGGCTTCCCAGTCACCCTTCACAAAGAAGTACTTCAACTTCCACGACTTCTGGCATGAAGGGTTGCCGCCCAGAAAGTGACCCCTCCAAGCTTGGAGGTGATAGAAGCCGAGCTCAGAAGGCTTCGACCTGAGCCCGTATATCCCTGTGAAGAAGTCCGTGTGCGGCTCGGTCTCGAACACCATATGCCATAGGATATGCATCGAGATGATGAACCTGTAGGTGTTCGGATTTAGCTGGTGCGGCGCCGCTCCGATCAGACTTAGACAGTTTTGGAGGAAGGGGTGCAGCGGCAGCCGAACGCCATTCTCGAACATCTCAGGATACATGGTGACCCATCCTTTAGGCGGTCGGCTCGGTCTCTCGTCACCCCTCGGAAGCCGAACTCTTACTGTCGCTGGGAACTGGTATCTTATTCTGATGTCCTCAAGTTCCCACTCCTCCAACCCGTTGGGGATCTGATCAGCCTTCCATGGCCTATCCTCGTAATAGTCAGGGTCGATCGGCGACCCTACTACTGTCCGAGCCGAAGTGGAGGCCTCAGCTTGTTCCTCTTCCTCAGAACCCTGCTGAAGCCTCAAGTCTCCGCTCGGTTTGGCCTCTTCCTCTCCGGCCTCATCTTCTTCTCGCTCTACCGAGCCTTCACATTCGGATTCAGCTTCATCCTCTTCTTGTTCGGAATCCGAGCCGTGAACGGGCATCCTTATTTGACCGGGCCGACTATCAACTTCACCCATGTTGTCGAGGTCCCGGTCGAGCTGGTGTAAGTCTAATCCCATCGATTCCGTTCGGCTCGGATCGATGTCACTGTCACCCTCGAAGGCGTTCCCGGATCCGAGCCGAGCACTTGATTCGGAAGACATAGCTAAAAACACTCTAAACACTGAAGACCTTCAACCTTTGGATCGAAAAAGCATTCTTCACGAAGAACGCGAAGAACACGAAGAACACAACCAGGAAAACCGAAAGCAGAAAAATAAAGAAAAATCGAAGAAAGGCTTACCAGATTTCTTCGAAATTTCGACGCTAGCTTCTCCACTCGATTGCGCGCCTCAAGAGCTAAGATTGAAGAAAAGTACTTGAAACCTTGCAGCGATTCTCGAAGGTGGGCAGAGTTCGGAAGAAAAAGCAGAGAAGAAAGAGAGAGAGAAGGCTGAGAGTTGCTCTTCAGAAATGCAGAAATGAAGAGAGAGAGAGAGGCAAATGGCTTATATACTCAGACCCAGAAGAAATCTCAGCCGCACGTTCGTTTTGGCACCCAGCACCAGATCGTGCCACGTGGACAATTCAAAAACCTGATTTGGGTGCACGCGGAACGAGGCGTCACCTCACTGATGATGACGGCTCTCCGAGTTCCAAGGCGTTTCGGCCACCCAAATGTGGCCACCTGTCCGGGTAGGTGAGAACTGTCTCGTCACTTCTCCGCTTACTCGAACCGGATTGGCAGAGCATGTCGACCTCTTCGAAAGCAAACGCCAACTGTATACAAAGGTTCGGATCGGAAAAGATTCTGTCCGAATCCAAAATCACATCTTCCAAACTGAGTGTTTGCACTCTCGGTTCGGAAGATGGGGGACTTCTGTTCGGGGATAACACCCCCATTCGAGTCAACGGTCAACATGTTGAACACGTGGGACCTCGGATTCGACTTCCGTCCCACGACCCATGATCAACGGGCCATCAATACAACCACGTTAGATCGGATTTTACCGTCGGATCCGATCCGAACCAATTATGTCAACTTATAGTCAGAAGAAGGTCTGCATAATTCATCAGTAGTTCGGATCGGATTTTGAGCTCGGATCGGATTATGGCTAACTGTCTTACCTCGTCAGATTACCTGTTCGGTAGCTCTTCTATCCCATTGTTCGGATCGGATTCAGTTGCCCTCCGATCCGAACACTTCCTGGATGTACTAGATTTCCTCGCAGATGTATCACCACTGGGAGCCCCATTCGGATCGGAATGATCAACCTCCACTCATCCAATTCCGAGCCGAACGCAAACTCAGATCGTAGTTATTGCGTCTGACACTCCGAAGGTAACTCTATGCTTTGCATTTATGGCCTACCTGCTCTGCCTTGCTTTCCATTTAATGCATGCAACTTGTAGACATCCCTCTTGCATTAAATGAAAGAACATGTCAGTGACCCAGTCGACCCTGCAAGCTTAGCCCTCACAGACCTATGTTTAGCCATGATCATACCTACTAACCAGCAAAAAATATCCCAATCCCTTTGCCTATAAGTAAGAGCATAACCACAAGGCAAGGGGGACACACAAATCTGAAAAAACTAGCCCAAGCTCTGGCAACACTTACCCAGAAATCTTACTTCTTTTCCTTCATCTTCTTCCCAAGTTTTTGCTGTGTTCTTCAGCACTTCTTGCATCCTTCTTCTTGCATTCTTCTGACTTTGCCATCGGAGTATCTCCGGCCGGTACCACACCGGTGCTCTTTTCCGTTCAGTGTGCAGGAAGAGATCAAGATAGCAACTAGTTGGCACGCTCGGATCATCCGCTCGCTTGCTCAACTCTCCACGTCACCAACCATCTGCATTCAAGTTGTATGCAAAAGTCCGAGCAGATTTTTGCATCAACAAGTCTTTGTCCTGTATGCCATGAAAGAACCGAGAATAGATTGACCAGAGTGAGATCACTCAGATCACCATCTTTGTTTTCTTTCAAGTTTTGTTGTGTTTCTTGCATGATTTCTACCTTCAAATTTTCGGGGACATCCCACCTTTCCATAAGTGGATCTAGCTTCTCTCTTATCTTCTCAATCTTGCAGCTTCGGCCGCCTTCAATTTTGCCGCTGACTCCATAAATCTCTGTTTCACAACAAACAATATAAGCTCAATTTCCAAATGTCCTAGTTGCAAATGCAGCTGATCGAAGGGATGAATAGGGCCCCAAACTTGATGGAAGTTAAATAATTAAAAAACTGAGAGAGAGATTCATTAATTACACACCTGCACATTATTTCCAATGAGGTATACAAATAGTGCCAAGCTAATGACAGAAATAAAAATTGCAAAGCAATTTTCCCACACATAATTGCTTGTTTCCAGATTCGTGCCAAAGTTACTGCAAAAAAATTTATTTAAAAGATCAAGAAATATGCGTATTTAATGTGCTTCTATATACATTGATTGGTATGGTCAGCATACTACTATATTTATTAAAATTGTGAAATACTAGACTGACATATTAAACAATTTATCGTGGAAAATTTGTTAATTATCAATAGCCAC